>MU857766.1:0-33429 GCA_033296725.1 Corynascus novoguineensis | reverse complement strand
GCATTTGGCATAGTCTACCACGCATCTACATGGCTGCTTGGTTTTCTCCTTGCTATCGTTGCGGCGTTTAAGGGACATCTTTGCTCCATTTTTCTTCTCCGGACAATCGGGCAGTAATCGGATACCCCATCCACGTAATGGCTCTTTGCTCGTCGCTCCGTCGATCGACCGCCTACCCGTCCGAATACTTCGACATCACCGGCCTTTTTTTGCGTGTGTAACGGCGCTTTTTTTCTATCCGGGCCACGCGCAACGCCACTCTACGAGCTGAACCAAACAAGGCCCTCTCATGCCCTCTTTACCAACTTAGCCTCGATACCACGTTGATGACGACGATGCATTAGAGCGGGGGGTTCGATATCCGTTTCCTTTACTGTCTTTTTATCCCCTTTTTTACAGACCCGTGGGGCGAAGGTTTCGCTCATATTTCGCTCGTTTTACCACTTCTTGGAAATCCACCTGCGAGATATTTTCTTTTTTTTCCCTTTCATCTATCAAACATCGAGGTCATTGCGTTCTGTTCCTTTATTAAGATTCATAATGTGGGGCATCTTGTAGGAAGCGATGTTATCCTTCACGGATGGCTTTTCCTCTCTTCCCTTTGCGGGGTTTTTACTAGTTGCGAATAGCCTTTGGCAGAACCCCTTGCGAACCTCGCAAGACAGCTATAACGGAAGATGATGGAGAAAAGGAGAGATGGAAGATGGGGGATCCGGTTGGAGGCTTGATTTTCCGATGTCCTGATTTCAGTGCTGTGCTTACTTTGCTGCTATAGATAGGATGAATACCCGGGGTGCATTCCTGTCCTTTTAAAAAAATTTCCCTTGCCTGCAATTCCGTGACTTGTGCAAGGCACTCAGCAATGAAATAGTATGGATGGTTTCACGTTACGATGGCCCATGGTTCTTGATGATTTACGATGGCTTGAGTAAGTTTTGTCTTAATACACAGTTGTACATGACCTAAATGCTCCCTTTTTCCAGTTGATCTGCCTTTCACTTCCCAAGTCCTCACCCAACCCAGTACCGTGCGTGCGCAAGGCGGATCATCAATCATCGCCCTGGCACGAAAATCATGGCATTATTCGTGCAGCCCAGTGCTAGCCCGTATATACCCTTTCAGATTTGTTTTTGTTACATGGGCCGAGAAACTCGATGTCGAGACACGAATCCTTCGCGTTCTCATTTCAGCGTGTTACATCGAACATCGGCCCGGGATGTCGTCGTTCAGTGTCCTGATGTTGACCGAGCACTACGCTCTATCCGAAGCGTGCTAACGAGCTGTTTATTTATTTTTCTTGCCCTGAGCAATAAGCCTCTTTGAGAAACGAGCGAGATGGTAGTTGATGGTGTTGGAGCTTTTGGGCGGCGGCCGGGGGGCATCCATGCATGCGCGCAGAGCCTGCTCGACGGTCGTACAACCCCTTCCGGTGTGGCCAGCAGAGGCCCAGCAGGCTGCAACAAGAAGGAGAACATTAGAATGCGGCTAGATAGCCATAACGACAGGGAAGACGGCATCCATACCGAGAACTGAGGACATAACAGTCAGGCAGGGGTTCGACTCCGGGCGGTTTGGGTGGCGCACGCGCAGAACGCGCAAGGGCGGCAGGCGAATTGGGTTTTTGTTGGTCATATTGTCTCGCGCGGGCGGATGTTGAGGGTTGTTGCTATTGCGGCAATGGCATCGCGAGTTTCCAGCATCTCTGCGTTGAGAGTCCGAATCGTAGTCGCGGCGCTGCAGAATCTGGGTGGAGCCAAAAGATTTGAGATCACGTGCCTTCATCAAGGTCCGTAGAGTCTAGGCGGGACGGCATAACGGAACTTTAAAAAAGAGTGGGGGCAATTCCGGTGAAGTGGGGCAGACGGACACCACAAGGGGCTGACTACGGTGATTGGCTCGAAGTTGGCGATGTAAACAATGAATTCCACGACCCATGTCCACTTGGATTGGAGTCTTGTCAGTCTCCATCTGTTACAACTTTCGCGACTTCTTCGACCCGACGCGTCGCATGACTATTTTTTCGCTCACACAACTCTTATGCTCTTTGTTATCATGACTGGGTGTTGACGTTGTTTTCTTAATCACGTCGCGCCCGATTCCCCATTGCATTTTTGAACTACGAACATGACGAACTTCGACGATGGTACCGACACGACGCGTGTCAGCGACATGCTGCGTCAGGAGTACGTCGCGAATGATTCTACATTCCAACCTGGGAATAGACAGACTGACTGGAGAACTAATAGTCCGATTCCCGCCGACTGTTTCCTGCCTCCCCGACTTTCTTGTCCACGGGCATGGCATCGCGTTCCCGTCGCACCTGTTGCCGGCTTGCGCCGGCAGCCCAAAATTTGGAAACGAGTGGGTGGTCTGGGTCTGGAGACCGCTCAAAGTCCCTACGTACGCGCCATGACAGAGCTTGAGAAACAAGGGACTGGGCCAAGGAAGCGAGCGCGACACGCGCATCATATGCAGGCTTGGGGCGACGCCAGATGGGACTCAAGAGCAGAGGAGGAGCGTGACGGACAGCAGGACATTGTCGAGGCCCAGCGTACGGTACCCCGTGGTGTTCATTGCGTGGCATGTCCTAACGAGCAACTACTAGGCCTTGTTTCTGCTGCCAAACAGGAAACGGCTTCAGCGACCAGCAGCCCCATGACGAGACCCGCGACATTCCCCGAAGAGACTCTGAAATGGATCCCAAGAAAGCGTCACAACACGCGCTGGCCAGTTGAACCAAAGAATGAGTCCGGACGCATCGTGGCCTACCCCCAGCAATCGACCGAATTAGAGAAGCATGATTCAGTCGAGCCTGTTGAGGCGACTGCGAAGATGGATGAGAAGCAAATGCAGAGACGATCTACCAGGCGCCTTAGCAGGCGTATTTCACTCATCGCGGGGAACCAGTCGCCGCGAAAGCTTCTTGCAATCACTCTGTCTCCTGCAGGTCGCGCAGTAACCGCGGCCTCGCCCGTCAAAAGGACCACTGTTTCCCTCTCACCGACCAAGGTTGCCGACTCGCCTCATCGCTCATTCAAGGTTACTGCGACACCTACTAAGGTTGTTTTGGAATCACCAAAGATCAGCCCGCCGGAAAAGTCCCCGGAGAAGCTCGCCAGCTCACCGAGCAAACCATCAGAGGATGCTCCGCAAACTCCAGGGACTGCAACGGGAAGCGCCTCAATCTCTTCTGTTGCCAGCCCTGCACCGCTGATGTTCGATCAACCAGCCCTGGGTGTGCAAGCCGAACCTCAACACGAGGCCCGCAGGCGCCTCTCGCTGCAGTCAGCACGCAGGAGTGAACGCAGCTCAAGTGGAGCTTTGCGATTGCTAGCGCTCAAGCGCGGACAAGACAGTCCCAACCGCCGCCACAGTCTTACCGCTTTTGAGGATGGACGGGATGGTATGCGCGCAAAATTAAAAACCCGCCGCAAGACGATGGACGCCCTTTGTGTCGGCCTCGGTAGCATGCGTAAAGAGACCGAAGATACGAGAAAGGTTAACGCCACTTCGGCTCAAAACAAGCCTGATGAAGTGGTTGAGATTGACATGAAGACGAGCCTTGATATCTTCGGGCAATCAACCATGACCGCCGAGCCCATCTCGCCACTGCGCAATGATGAGGGACAACAAACCTCAGAAGCTCCGCCAGTTTCAGGACTCCAGTCCACGTCCGTTTCGTCGGTGGATGTCGTTTTACCCGCCAATTACTCCCATGCTCACCCAGACGTCACTTTGAGCTCATCGACTTCCAACACTTTAGGTGAGACGGATGAGGCCGAGGTCAATGCGGGGGCGGAAGATGCAACTACCCGTTCTCAGAGAGCGACCGGCTTGGTGACTGACAGGGTTCATGATGACCATTGCTTTAAGAAGGCATATGTCCCTTATCAAGCCGATTTTACAGGTGCTCAAGGAGAAAACGAAGTCATACCTGCGCCCCAGGATACTGAGCTACTTTCCACCATTCACGAAGAGGAGTCCTCCCTGGATAAATCAACTTCAATCTCCGAACTTCAGCATGCGCCTCAGCGCCCCGCTCCTGATTCTGATTCGCAGATTTGCGATGACGAGGAAAGCCCTTCTGAACAAGAACTGATTGAGGCACAATTCATCAACGGCGAGATGTTGGTCACCAACGCTGGGCAATGTGGGTTGGCTCCGACCACGATGTTATCAAGCTCCCCTCCTGCCTCACATCAACTCAACAGAAACCCACTGGTGTTCGAAACCGCGGCAACCGGAGCTGTACAGGATGAACGATCAATGGTGGCTGGATCGCTGTCCGGGTTTTATGGCGCCCCTAGTTCCGTCGCCAGCGCCGCAGATGGCATGGCTGCTTCTGATTTGCCGCACCATGGCGGTGAACGGGCCGCAATTGGCGGCTTGCAGCAAAGTGCAGTTTCCTCCGAGGTGGAAATCCTGAAGTCGCCGAGGGATGGCCAGGTTGAGCCATGTTCAACGAGTTCAGGCACAACCGAGCTCTCGAGTTCCTCGTCACAATCGGAACACCCAACGTCTTCACCCCCGAAAAGCTCCCAGATAGAGCGCGGTGCAGGCTTGATGGAGGATGTGACGACACCAAAGGCGAATGACACATTCCACGAGAGGTCAAGTTTCACGCCGATTAATAGGCGCCAAACCTCGCCTTCCGGCATTCCTCCAAACGGTCTCCGTGATGACGAGGATACGACACGCGATCATGAAACAGATGAGCTCGATGCTGACGAAGTAGTCGAGGAAGACATTCAGGCAGAAGAAGTCGAGGAAGAGGTTGTCCCCATGGAAGAAGACATGACCGTTGGAGCTCCGAAGCCAGAGTGCGACACCCTGCAACTCCACGCCAGGCAGGATGACTCGGAAACGGAGATGCTCCGAAACTTTGTCACGAGAGTCGCGGCGGATAAGAACGCTAAGGCGGCGGCAGCCGCTGCCGCCCTCGCGAAGAAGATTGCCCGTCGATCTAGCTCCATCGGCTCCATCACTTCCTCGACCGGCTCACCTATCGGTAGGCCAGGATCAGAAAGCCCTGCTAGTAGAAAACCACTCGGCATCAGGAGTCCAAACAGCGCCAGCCCAGCCAAGAAGCGCAAGGCTGATTTCCTCGAAGATGATCTTACCAAGGACATCTCCTCCCACGACTCACCCACGCAACCCACCGATGGGCGCCGGCTCAAGAAGCGCCGCAAGCGCGCCGACCCAGTGTTAAGCAGCCCTCTGAGAACTGCAACTCCTTCCCCTGAGCCCAAGACCATCCCTTCGTCCATGACTGGCATGTCTGCCTCATCTCATTCCGGTCCACGCCGCTCCACCCGCGCGCGCAGCACTCGCGTCGCTCTCAAACCAACCGCCCCGTCGGCCAACTCGATCGCCTTCTCCATGATTCCCGTGCGACTGCCGGGCATGGGGGCAATGGACGACACGGCGCCGACGACGTCGGAAACCCAGTTTTCCGCAGCACGCCAGCGTAGCGCGGAGAAGGACCTCGCCGCTGTGACACGGGCGAACACGCGCAAGAACAAGGGCGGCGCGGTGCCGCCGCCGGTCGTGCTTGCCAAACAGGCGGAGGATCCGGCCGCTTGGAGGATGAGGGAATTGAAGGTGGTATGGGAGGCTAAGGAGCGAAGGAAGGGTGAGACTGCATGCGAAGAGGAGGGATTGGAGGAAGAGCAGGGTGGGCGGAAGAAAGGGAAGAAAGGCGGCAAGGCCAAAGGAGTGAGGTGGGCGGAGGAGCTGGTTAGGTTCCAGCCGTACGAGGAAGGGGGCGGGGTCTTTGGTGGGCTGGCGAGGGCATTGTTAGCGGATGTGATGGCGGATGACGGAGTGGACGAGATCGCGGAAGCAGAACCACCCATGCCGGCGGGGCCCGTGGTTGAGAAAACGGCGAGGGTGGCGGCGAGGAAGACGGCGAGCAGTAGCAGTAGCAGCAGCGAGTCGTCCTCCTCAGCTCCTGCTGTTGCTGCTGCTGCACCGCCGGCAGTGCCTGTGTCGACAAGGCGGACAAGATCGTCTAGGTTACCGCCCCCGACGCCGGTCAAAAAATTACGAAGCGCTACTAAGCCGGCGGCGGTGGAGAAGAACACGGGTACGGAGGAGTCTGCTGCTGCTGAGAAACCAGCTGCTGTTCCGAACCTTCGTACGAGAGCTAGGTCGCTTCCCAAGCGGACGGCTGCTCCTGCGCCTGCTCCCACCGCCGTCGATCCGTCAGCTACAGCGACGTCGTCTTCGACGAAAACCGGAATGGCTACGAGGCGGACGAGAGTCACGAAGCTGGGAATGAGTGGCAATGGAACGCCAGCACCGAAGCGAAGGGCCAGGGTCGCTGCTTAATGTGAGGTTGTTGGGCTTCAGTGTTCGGCGTTTTATAAATCTATTGGGTTCATTGTTGTTGGCTTGTTAGAATGCATGTCTGGATATGAGAGCAGTTTTGAAGAATAGCGAATACCCGCGTTAGAGTTTCCAGAAGAAATGCGTAAAAGCTGGATTTTGCTTGATCTCATCAACTTATTTGGGGGTTTCATTGCGCTACTGGGCCATCGAAAAGAAAAAGAAAGATCTCGTGAGATAACCTGCGGTGGTGCGTGGTTTTATTAGTGACCAAGCACGATACGTCGTCGCGTTAGGAGATCCTAGAAAGAAGAGACTACATTTCAGAGTGACCAGAGGGATAGCATGTAAAGGTGACTATGCCATTGGCTATGAGGGCTATGAGGAACTCGCCATGTTACTACAGACCTTTAAACAGCCATGCTCAAGGGATAGGAGCTTGGTGTCAAAGCCGTCCTCGCCCTTGCCGTTGACGTAGGTGACCCCTCCTGCGTCGAATCCTGCATATTCATTTTCACATCCTATTACTTCCGGCAGGCTGTTTTCTGGGGTTCAATAGCAGCCAAATAGCTTCCGCCCAACACCAAGTCCTCTTAGATGATGCGATCTGGGCGCAGCACCAGATAGCGCGGCAGCTGGTCGCCCCTGGATATGTTCATCGGGACCAAAAGCCTGCTCCCATAGCTCGCCCGTGACCTCAACGAGGCGGGGGCGACCCAGGATGGCGAGCATCTCCCGCGCGGTCAACTCGTGGACGCTCACGGGGGCCACCGCATTGCCGTCGGCGGCGCGCAACCGGGCGCACTCACGCACGAACCAAGCCTCGTTCATTTCCACGCGGTCGCACTGCTTGAGTCCCCAGCGAAAGCAGTTGGTCGCACCGTTGAGCGGGAACATGACATAGAGATGCCGGCCGTTGGGCCCACGGTGGAAGAAGGTCGACAGCGGCATACCCTTGGCCTCTGCGATGCTGCCGTATGACCGGCCGTCGAACTTCGCGTCGTCGCGCTCACGTAGCTGCGCGTTGACGCGCCGCTGAATGTGAACCGACACGTCCGGGGCCGCGTGGACGATGTCGATGCGCCGCCATGCGCGCGCCGCGTTGTCACGGGCCAGCCACGACAGCGAATGGTTGCCGTGGTCCAGCTTGTGTATGATGGTGTAGCGTCTGCCGAGAGAGTGTCGCCGAGGTGGGTCGGGTGCAGCTTGCCCGGACCGTACCACTGCAGATGTTCGGTGAGGTCCGGGTCCAGGTCTTTAGTGTACGTCCAAGGACCCAAGTTGATGGAGGTTAAGGGAGCTATTGTCGGCATTGCTCGAACAAAGTATCGGTGTGAGCTGAGGGCACAGGACAGAGATGGCCGGGGAGAAGTCTAATCCTTCGTTGTCAGTGAATTTCTACTCCACGGTAAGACGGTGTTGACATTATTGCTGACACCTCGAAATTTTTCGACATACTAGTTCCTGCTTCAGGTCAGGATGATCGCGGTGTCGTCGCCAGGTCGCGACCAGTGAACAATATGCCTAACTTACTACGATCCCCGGTTCGTGGCGATGCTGCTAAATTACTCCTGTGTGATCAAGGGAAGGGCTCGCTACTAATGGCTCCTCAATATCGACATCATAACGTCGTCTTCTCCGTATGCTTTTGGTGTTGTTTCTAACGGGCTCCGAAAAACAACGTCAAGTTGTGAGGAGGTCAAGAAATATAAGAGCCGTACACGGATGGGAACGCAAAAAAATAATGAACAAATTGCAATGCTCAAGATTGATGGATGATCACAGCAACAAGATATCGAAAGACGAAGGATGTCTCTGGTGCCTCATTTTGGAGCAGACTGGTCGTGAAAGGAAGTTGAGCTTGAAGGAAATGGTTGGGGAATTACAGTTTAGCGAAGGGCGGGAGAAACCTGACAGTAACCATCTGTTGGTGCGCGAAAAAGTTGCCCTTCCTTGTTCACTGCAAAACTGAACAACACCTTCTGATTACCGTGTCCTTATGATCTTTCAGACCATTTCCAGTCCAAGCCTCAGCTAGCGACTCGCTGTTCACTCAGTCTTGTTCTTGTTTGGTCTGACTAGTTGGGCGATGCCCTGGAAAAACGGTTCGCAAAAAGAAAACACCCATCTTCTGACTGAGCTAATATTTCCAGTATCAAGCATTCAGCTTAAGTAGCACTCCAGTGAGCAAACCTTACAACTCAGGAATAATTAACACGAGAATCTAAATAATTTTATCTTCCGAACATATGATCTAGATCGTGTAGGCGTCTCTCACAGTCCTGAAACCTTGTTAATATCCTAAACTACACCGAAACGTTCTCAAACTTGACCCGTGTAGATGTCTGGGCCGCCGGATCCGAGTGCGCCTTGTGTCCTTCGGCGCGATTGGCAGCATCTCCGATGGAGCCCATCGAAGGGGTCCAGTGGAGCATGACCTTCTCGCCCGTGAACAGTTTGTCGATTTGTTCGAGCGAAAGGTTTCGCGTCTCTGGATAGAAGAAGTAGACCAGTGGGACGAAGACAAAGTTGAAAACGCTAAAGTAAATGTAGGTCCGCCACTGGATGTTGGTGATGCTGACCGGAGTGATCTCCACGACAAGGAAGGTGAAGATCCAGTTCGATGCAGTGGCCAAGGCAGCAGCCTTTGTCCGAATCGCGAGGGGAGCATACTCTGCAGGCACTATTACGAGTTGACTGTTAGCGAAGGCGTTCGTTCTGAATCAACAACCTGACTTACGCAACCAAGGGATGGCAAGCAACCCAACCGCGAAAAAGAAGTTGAACATAAAGAGCATGACGACGGCAACGATGCCAGCGGCATGACCCCCATTCGAGACAGTACCGGCGAGAATGGCCATGCAGGCGCCCTGCCCCACGACTGCAAAGAGCATGAGTCTGCGGCGTCCGAGTCGATCAATGGTCCAGATCGGTATCAAGGAGGAGAAGAAGTAGGCAACGCCGTTGAAACCAGAAAGTAGCAGCGCAAGGTCATGGGACATGCCAACCGATTGTTCAAAAATGACCGGGGCGTAATAGCTATTCAGGGGCATTAGCAACTCTCTAGCCCAAAGAATGAATATGAAATACATACGTAATCAGGTTAATTCCTGAGAGTTGCTGCATAAACTGGCCACCAATTCCGAGCATAGTCCGATAAAAGAATTTCTGAGGGCCGTTCTTGAGCAAAGCTTTGAAGCTCCCGCCCTCGGCTGCCTTCCGTTCCTCGTCTATGGCGTGTTGAATATCAGAAATCTCCTGCTGTACCACATCATTGTTGATGTCGGTTTCCTTTGTGTTTGGTAGCAAAGACCAAAGTATGTGGCGTGCGTTGTCAATATCGCCATGAGCCAGCAGCTGGAAAGGAATTAGTGGTCCGAAGACAACGTAGAGAAAAAGAAATAGACACTATGTAGCATAGCAACTCACCCATCGAGGGGATTCGGGAAGAACCATGATGCCAAGAAGGGTCACCAGAGCAAACAGGCATTGCAGGGCCAGGGGAAAGCGGAACTGAACCGACGAGTCGTCGACGAAGGACATGCCGTAGTCGACCCAGTATGCAGTCATGACTCCGAAGATATTAATCGCCAACTCAATCGACAACTAGAACATGGTCAGCAGCGCCTCAAATGTACTGTCTCTGGAGATGGTATTGATAGCTTACACCCTTGCCGCGAACATCGGCTTGCATGAGCTCCGAGTGCCAGACAGCTGACCAAAGGGTTACTATACGCAGTGACGAGCATATCAGGAGGCACGTACGAATGGTACTGGTGTTCAAACCGTTCCCAAGACCAGCAACAATACGCCCAACGATCATGTGAGGTATATCGTAGGCACATGCTTGGAGAGCACCACCAAGACAAAGGATGAGGCATCCCAGCATGATTGTCTTACGACGACCAAATTTCTCCCCTAGCAAAAGGGCAATGATTGCACCGAAGAAGCAGCCAATCTCGTATATGGCAACCACGGTGCCCTGCAGAGAGGCGCTGCCGCCGGCGCCTCCCTCCGTGGTGTCGATCTCCGGAAACTGCGCTGTGAAGGCTTTCCCGGTCAAGAGACCAGACATGACACCTTGATCATAACCAAACCTGTGCAAATGTTAGCGGATATGCCTTGTGTGTTGCTCTCGCCTGACTTGCAGCAAGAAGCCAGCTCCTGCTGTGGTCGTGATGGCCCATTGCAGTGGCCGGCCGGTGAGGATTGCCATCATGCGAGACCAGAGGCAGACTCGTGGCAGTTCTGAGGCAGTAAACTAAGTATGTATAAGCGGCGTGACAGAGTCTCGAGCTGGCCGGTACAGTACCATGTACATGTACCATCGACCTGTGCGGAGCCAGGCCTAACTTATATGCCGCTGGCTGACTGGCGAGGACATGCGGCAATTCTCTTCCTATCAATGCCCCAGTGACATGCAGGTTGGTTTCCCGGATAATAGCAAGCCCCATCGTCCCGTCCTACCTCAGAGACACCCGACCTGGACATATCCGGGGCCCCGCAGTGGGCTCGGTGGAACGGTGGACCGAGAGCGTTGCCGGAGCGGGGGGATCGGCGGGCGCTTCAACCTGCCTTGATGGTCAAGAGGGGCAAATTGTGTCGGTCTGAACCCACAGTTCTGGTCGAGCGAATGACACATTCTTAGTTCGGCGAGGCTTTGAGGGAAGGGTTGGAGCACTCCTCACGAGACACCATCTTCAACGTGACGAGGCAAAGCGGCGCTTCCTGTCGAACCGACAGTTCTGGTGATCTGCGGGCCGAGAACCCAAATCTGGTAAATTGTGTTTTTCTCGAGATCATGGCACAGAGTGCCCTCCATAGCCGCTTGCCTAGTATCTGAGATTGAAACAGTCTCCAGTCATTTTTAATCGTGAAATTCAACCTACTTTTTCTCATGGAGAGAATCAGTGAATTTTTCTGAGGTTCCAGAAGATAATTAATCGTTCAAATGTTAAAAAGGGCTCGATTTGATTCCCGTCAAGGCGAACCATCATAGGCAAGGTGGTCCTGTTGCCGCACAGCTTCAAAACCTGCCCACAGTAGTTCTTTTCCTCAGTTTGGTTGGGTCAATTTCTTGGCTCGATTTGAGCTTACCTTGCATTAGTACAGGAATTTGCGTGGCTGCCCCATCGAGCTGTTGGGGCGAGCTTTCCCAGGGGAGCTCGCGCCAGGTTTACGACCTCTTGTCACCCCTCGGCCAGGAAGAGGGATCCACTTCCTGCCACTCTTGAACTTTCTTGCTCGAACTCTCGCACATCCAGAATGTTGAGCCCATCTCATCCAAAGTGCCCCGAAGGCCCATTGAAGAAAGCTCGCGATATTAGCACGCCTCGAACGGCTGCGCGCAAAATCGTGCGAACACGAACGGGATGTTGGGCCTGCCGGCGCAGGCGAAAGAAGTGTCAGTATCTGGTTATTTCAGGCTTCGTAGGAGGCACGCGCTTGTAGAGACCCTCGTACTCACAGAACTTGGTACTGAACAGGCAATGAGCTTCGACCGATTTGTAGCAACTGCTCTCGGAATGGAGAGGCTTGCGAGTGGGGCGTCAGACTATCCTTTCGCGACGAGAACATTCTCACGATTCCGCAAAATCGCCCGTCACTTCGCCAGGACTTGACTTCATTATATGATGGTGGCCCTATTCGGGTGCGTATTATGTATTGTGCACTGTGATATGCGGCTACTCATGTAATTTGACTGACTGAGTGTTCATGCGCGTTTACAATAGGTCGTCAATATCACCGACGAAGTAATCCGTGACTACTGGAGCGAGATCCGCGCGGAGGATGATCTCTGCGAGAACCTTACCAATCGCACGATGACGACGAGCGATAACGAGTGGCGTGACAGCAATGGCGGTAGTGGCAACGGCAGGTCGTCCTTCGTTCACACTGATGACGATACGGCCCCAGACACATCCGCCATCAACGGGCTGTCGGCAGGCCCAGCCGCCAGAGCTCTGCGACCGACATCTTTCCCTTTATCCACGCATGACGGCTCGGGGTCCCAGGATTCTAGTGGTGTTGTACCAACGGGTATACTTGGACGTCAAGTCATGACCTCTGATATTTGCAGCTCGAATAACGGGCCCGCAGATGCGCAAACGCCGCACTCCCAAGACATTATCCAGCTGGCAGCGGCGCAGTTACTGGACCTGGGAGCCGGGGAACCCTCCGTAACAACTTCTATGATGGGCTCCGGACCATCCCCGACACATCTGGGAGACCTGATCCCGCCCCTTTCTTCGGTCGACAATGATACCTCGGCGACAGCGGACGCTGGTATCTCTCCAGAATCGCTGTTCGCCGATGACGGTATTTTTCTCCCCGGCTCGACATATTTTGAGCTTCATTCTGCCCTTCGTAACCACATATTTGATACTGCTCGTTCCGCTTGTCCCAGCCTTTGGCCATCCCCATGTCTCCGCCCTTCAGACGTAGAACCAATGCCGGAAACCAATGCACAAGGAATCAGCGATACCGCGGCAATGCCTCCGAACCAACAACCAGAACAGGCTTTCCGATCATCCGACAGTAACACACCAGCCATCATTGAACTGTCGAAGCAGGAAGAGTATGCCCTGTGGAAGAACTGGGTAGATGAGATTGCCCCTTGGGTACGTTTGTCTTCCTCGTTAACTCAAATTTAACCTGAATTTTATATATTAAATCTGATACCATTTACTCAGCTCGATAAATTTGACAGAGACTGCCACTTTCAGCAGAAATTGCCGGCACTCGCAAACATACACCCGCACCTGCGATCCTCGATGCTGGCCCTTTCTGCGCGCCAGCTAGAAAGGAAACACCCAGAACGCTCGTCGTCAGCTAGCTTGGCGCTGTACCAGGAGGCCGTCCATCAGCTGGTGCCGCAGCTGCAGACAAAGCTAACCGACGTGGTAGCATCATGCGTTGTGCTGTGTGTTTTGGAGATGATGAGTTGTGAGTGAGCTAGAACACTTGACAATATATGGAACTTGTTCTAAATGCCGTCGATCAAGGTTCGCCACAGATGTGGCGCCGTCATCTGGACGGCTGTGCCTGTCTCATACGGTCCCTTGGAATGAACGGTTTCTCTGGAGGCTTGGAACAAGCTCTGTTTTGGTGCTTTACCAGGATGGGTCCGTTATCCATTCTCCTTACACACTTCTTCACTCTATTTTACAACTGACAATGAGGTAGCTAACTCGGGCTAAAATTACAGATGTATGTGGTGGCCTCATCTCATCTGAGTCCACGCTCATTCCGACCGCAGAATGGACACCCAAGATGTCCCTGACAGAGGCAGTAGAGCTTTTCCACCGTACACCCGGAGCCGACATGTACGCGAACTTTGTGGTCTTTCTCTGTGCCCAAGCTCTAGAGCTATTTGCGTGCGATGATCCGGAAGCTGAGTATACGCGGCGCTGGAGTGAGTTGTTTGGACATATTGAGAGATGGTACGCTCAACGACCGCCCGATATGCACGCGGTCCTGAGTCAGCCAGCAAACGCAAAGCACGAAGCTGTCACTTCGGGCTCCCCGTTTCCAACCTTACTCTTCTCCAACCCGCCCGCCATATCCGGGAACCAGCTTTACCACACAGCGGCGCTGTTAATGCTACAAAAAAGGCCACGCCGCGCAGTCCTACCACCTGCAACTCGCCCTATCCTCTGGCACGCCCGAAGGATATGCGCCATATCAATCTGCAACACGCACCACGGATGCTGGACCAACTCGGTCCAGCCTCTGTGGATTGCCGGTCAAGTGATGTCGCACCCGGCCGAGCACCGAGCGATCATGAACATTTACCAACGGATTCAGAATGAAACTGGGTGGGGAGCCAACTGGAGGGCGGAAGATCTGAAAGCGCATTGGTCACAACTAGACGGCGACTGAAGAAGACCTTGGTATCGCATGATTATCATCAATGCCGTTGAACTAGGCTGATGCACAGTGCCCTCCGTCAACCCTCAGATCGGCACCCGTCATGAACGAACTCCCGTCAGCTAGTAGAAACACAGCGGGAGCCTTGAAATCGTCTGGGGTACCCAACCGGCCTAAAAGGGCGCCAGCCATCCATATCCCCTCCAGCTTGGGCGCGGTGCTAAGCAGCTCGTCCGTCATGGAGGTGCGGATATACCCGGGCGATAGCGTGTTGACTCGGATTCCGTAGGCGCCCCATTCTTGGGCCAGAGACCGGCACATCTGCTGGACCGCCGCCTTGCTGGCGTTGTATGCGGTGCAGGTTAGGCCCTGAACACAAACACTGTGTTAATAGTTATGAACTGTCTTGGGAAAATGCGCGCTGGTTGGGAAGGTTGGCTCACCCGGTTGGCAATCTGTCCCGACATGGACGCGACCAAGACGATGCTCCCGCAGACGCCATTTCCGACCATAATCCTAGCCGCATGCTTGGCTGTGAGAAAAGCGCCGGTGACGTTGACGCGTTGAATGCGCTCAAAGTCGGCCTGCGGGTACTCAAGTGCGGGTATCTTCTGCTGGACTCCCGCGCAGGCGATGCAGCCAAATAAGGGTGCGCCACTGTCTTCGGCATCGATCTCGTCGAAGGCGGTTGCTAGAGCCCCCTCGTCTGTCACGTCCACCCGGCGGTACGATAGTCTCAACCCTTCCGACGCATGGGCAACTTTCTGAAGCGCTAGCCACTCAGCCGGTGCAGGCTCCGGGAGGATGTCGAGACAGGCCACGTGCCCGCCGGCTTCGAGCACTGCGCGTGCAAGCGTGATTCCGAGGCCGCGCCCGCCGCCGGTGATGACCACCGTTTTGTTGGAGAGCGAAAACAGGCCATTGCTGGAGGCGGTCGCCGGAGTCTGTTGGTGCAGATTGTCATCGGCCACCGTCTGTGTCAGTGAGGGCGACATCTTCCGCGTTACGTATGATTACGAAGCCACTCTCTAAAAAAAAAATGGATTTATGACGAGCGAAGTACAACGGGCCAAACATGGTGGAACAGCAAAAGGGGTGCGAAACGTTTTGTTCAAAGGTACTGATATACGTTGAATTCTCGTTATCCTCCGGCTTCCATATCCAAACGAACGGTTTGCGGTGCCCTTAGTCGGACGAGCCTAAGTGACGGGCAACTCGAAGCGCGAGAGAAGTGACCAACCTGGACAGGGGGTTTGGGGCGCTTGACCTAATTTGTTGTCCATCTTGGCTTTAGCACACACGCCTTGCTTCGAACTTCAGAAGGTGGAGACGGGGGATGTGGAAACTCGTAGCGCGGTCTGACATTTCGGTCTCAGCAGGTAATTACTCGCTCTAATGCCGTTCTGGTGGGGAATTACACGCGCTTATAGCTCCCAAGGGCTCGAAACAGGAAGCTAGAGGCGCCTTGACCTGAAGGCGAGTATGCCCACGCTGGAGCACCAATGGTTTCCAACGGCGTGTCGTGCGGAGAGCGCGACTTGGGAGGGGATGTTAAAGGACGAAACAATTCCGAGGCAGTGGACAGCTAGAGATACTACCAGATGATCGTTCCTTATCGAATCATAAAACAATGGCTCAAGCATCAGCTAAACCTAACAGGAATCCGGCTCCTGATCTCGTCTCGACAGAGAAATTCAATCACCTGGAGAGCATAGCCGTCAATTTCTCACGCAGAGATGCCGAAACTACGAACCTTGTCCTTCGCACTGTCCGATGTCTCATCGCTGACCTGTGTGAACAATTTAAGGGCGGCCACCCCGGGTAAGTGCTTAGTCTCAGATTCAACTAGTAGAACTCTAGAGAAACTTACAACAGCTAACTAACGCCTTGTATTGAAGGAGTGCTATGGGAATGGCGGCCATAGGTGTGGCACTCTGGAAATATGTGATGCGTTATTCCCCAGAAAACCCGAACTTTTTCAACCGCGATCGATTTGTACTTTCAAATGGCAAGATATTCCTCAGCAGTTTTGGTTCACATTCGGAATCCTGATAAATGAGACGCAAACAGGTCACACGTGCCTATGGCAGTACACATTTATGCACCTCGTTGGCTACAAGAGCATGACACTCGATCAGCTGAAGTCGTACCACTCAACGCGGACGGATTCTATCTGCCCCGGCCACCCGGAAATTGAAATCGATGGTATTGAGGTGACAACCGGGCCGCTCGGTCAGGGCATCGCCAATGCGGTTGGCCTCGCTATGGCCACGAAGCACCTGGCGGCTACGTATAATAGACCAGGCTTCAACTTGGTCAGCAACACCACATGGTGCATGGTTGGCGACGCATGCCTGCAGGAAGGCGTGGCGCTCGAAGCTATCTCGCTCGCGGGGCACTGGAAACTAGACAACCTGATCGTCATCTACGACAACAATCAGATCACCTGCGACGGGTCGGTCGACCTGGCCAACACCGAAGACGCCAACGCCAAGATGGCCGCGTCGGGCTGGGAGGTGCTCGAGGTCGCCGACGGAAACGACAATGTCGAGGCCATTGTTGCTGCTCTCGTCGCGGCTCGCTCGAGCAAAAGCGGCAAGCCCGTGTTCGTAAACATCAAGACCACAATTGGTGTTGGGAGCAGAATTGCCGGCGATGCAAGGGCACATGGTGCCGCGTTCGGCCCCCAGGAGGTTGCCAACATTAAGGAAACCGCGGGCTTCAACCCGGAAAACTCCTTCGTGATTCCTGATACTGTCTATGACTTTTTCAGCGACGTAAAAGGTCACGGCTGGCAGCTGGAGAATGACTGGGCTGAGCTGGTGGCAGCCTATGGAGAAGAACATCTGGACCTGGCGAGCGAGTTTGCTCTGCGCGTCAAGGGAGAGTTTACAGAGGATTGGACCCAGATAGTCCCGGCTAAGGAGAATTTTCCCGCGACGCCCACAGCCTCAAGAAAGTCTGCCGGGCTCGTATGCAATCCACTGGCTGCGAGATTGAAAACTTTGATGGTCGGTACCGCGGATTTGACCCCTAGTGTCAACATGGTCTGGAAAGGGAAAGTTGACTTTCAGCATGTGAGTTGGCTTTGCCGAAGGAGGATAGGTAATTGAGATTCGCTGACCATCACATCTCGCAATTCTTAGCCAAACCTTCGCCCCTCCTGTGGCATCACGGGAGATTATACCGGTCGCTACATTCATTGGGGAGTTAGAGAGCACGCCATGGCAGCTATTTCCAACGGACTTGCTGCCTTTAACAAGGGCACCATTCTCCCGGTTACATCTTCTTTTTTCATGTTCTACCTGGTAAGCCAACGGTTCATGGTAAGGACACTCCCTCCTACTCCAAGTCCTGACAGGTTATTCTTTTTCTCCACCAGTATGCAGCACCCGCTGTGCGCATGGGAGCTCTTCAGCGTCTACAAGCCATCCACATCGCCACACACGACAGCATCGGCACCGGCGAGGACGGACCAACGCACCAGCCGATCGAGCTGGCCGCCCTCTACCGTGCCATGCCCAATCTGCTGTACATTCGCCCCGCAGACAGCGAGGAGACGGCGGGCGCCTTCGTCGCGGCCCTTTCGGCACTCGATATGCCCACCATCATCTCGCTCTCGCGTCAGAGCCTCCCGCAGTATCCGGACCACTCGAGCCGGGACGGCGTGCTGCAGGGCGCCTATATCTTCATCGAGCAGCACAACGCCGATGTGACGCTAATCGGCGTCGGCTCCGAGATGCGCTTTGCCGTGCGCGCCCGCGAGATTCTCCGTGACCGGTTCGGCCTCGCCGCCCGCATCGTTAGCTTCCCCTGTCAGCGGCTCTTTGAGCGACAGCCGCGTGAATACAAGACCAGGGTCTTGCGGTACCGCGAGGGCATCCCCCGCGTCGTGATCGAGGCGTACGCGGCCAACGGGTGGGAGCGCTACGCCGACGCTGGCTACTCGATGAGCTCGTTCGGCCATTCGCTTCCCGGTGAAGCGGCGTATAAGTATTTTGGGTATGAGGAGAACCTCATCGCGTCGCGCATTAGCGAGTTTGTGAGCGAGGTGAAGAGAAGCGGTATTGATAGTATCCGGGGAGAGTTTAGAGATTTGAACATTCGAGATCACTGAATAAGGGGGTCTGTATCAAGATCCTGTTCCATTGCCAAACCATCCACTCCAATATTTACTTGTTTCCCAACTTGCGCCGCCAACAAAGAAGCCGAGCAGCGCCCGGCTAGCTCAATCGGTAGAGCGTGAGACTCTTAAATCTCAGGTTATCTCAAGGTTGTGGGTTCGACCCCCACGTCGGGCTCAATTCCCGTCTACGACTCCTGTCTTTGACTCTCTTTTTTCTATGCGCTCGCTTACACGCGAGGATGCGAATGTTTGTAGGCCTGAGAGCGCTGTTAACCACGCGAAAGGCTTGCTTTTTGGGTTTATTTGTATTGGGATCGTTCTGGCTTCAGACGAGTAACTTTGCTGCCTCTCCTCACTCGCCACGGTGCTTCTGACTGACACCCTAACCCCCGAGTCCTTCTCCACGTACCGTGCACCATGTAGATCGTTGACCAAACAGACCAAACAGACAATAAAGGGCAGTGTGGTTGTTGGATAAATTGTTTATTTTGCCTTTTTCCCTGATCTCGCAGGATGTATCAGGTACATGGAATGAAATGAAATGTGCCGTCTACGGGCACGTACAGTATGTGTGCTTGATATGCAAACACGCTCAGTCACCCTGACGAGCGGGCACCTTTCGATGCCTATATATCCGTCCTCTCCTTCATGCATAAACTCTTACAGTCAAATATTCGGCATTGGTCACCTCCCGCCTAACCCCCTTTCCACATCCCTCTCTGGTCGCTGGGGAGTATCCGGCGTCGGCAGCTCAACCTCTTCCGCAGCGACATGTACCCGCCTCGCAACCTTCCACACCCCTCTCCCCGCACTAACACCAACAAAACCATGGGCCCCAGCTCCTTCCCCACCACCTCCTCCTTCCTCGAGCTGATGCAGATCTGGCGACGGCAGCTCGGCCGCGCCCAGCCGGCTCGGCGTGCTTCCTCCTCTGCCTGAGGAGCTACCACTTCCACTCCTGGCACCCTCACTCCCGTCCATCTCCCTGGGACTCTGGGGCCGTGGCGGCGGGGGATTGAGCTCGCCGAAGCCAAATGGCGAGCGCGCCCATTGCGCCAGCATGGTGGCGAGACCGCGGGCGCCCTGAACGTGGTGAATCTGTGGCGGCCAGGCGGCTGCGTGGTTGTCATCATGATGGTCGCCTTCGTCGTCTGAGTGTGGCAGCGGCGGGGGCGGCGGGAGCGCGCGTCCTTCGATGTCGACGTGGTTACCGAAAGACTTGCGCCGCGGTGTGGTTCTCGTGTGGTTGGCGAAGTAAGAGCGCGGCGGGTATGTGTGCGATGTGTCGGATGTCTTCTCCGTCTTGGCGTCGTCGCCTGTTGCTCCATTGCCGCCGCTGCCCCTGCGCTTGTGGTAATCGCGGCCGCCACCACCACCGCCTCGACCTCGCCGGCCCCGTTTCCGGCGAGAGTGCAGCGGCTGCGCCAGGAGGTAGGCCACTGCGAGGAGGACGAGCAGGATGGGCACGCCGATCCCCAATCCGATTCCCAGCCCGATCTTGAGCGAGTAAGCTCGGGAGTCGGATTTGGACTCGGTGGAGGAGGAGGATGATATGGAGGAGCTGTCTGATTCTTGTGAGGGAATGATGGTGCCGCTCGGGAGTGTTATCCAAGAGGATGAGGATGACCTCTGGCAGCAGGTCGACGGGTCGGGTCCGCAGCAGAATTTGATGTCGTTCGTAGCGCTATCGAAGCTGGCCGGGCAGGGAATGAGAGGGATTTCGGTGAGCCTTTGGTCTGGCGGCGCGTTAGTCAATGGCCGGGCGTTGTGTTTCGGTGATCAATTAAGAATAAGAGCATACTATTGCTGGCGGGGCAATACTTCTTGCACGATCCGCCCCAGTTCTTGTCGGTGCATCCTTGTTGGGTCATGAGGTTGTTTGACTTGGGACTCAAGCAGAGTCCGTTTGAAAGACAGGTGTCGCCCCGGCTGCAGCACCACGTCGCCGCTCCTGTGTCTGCCCCTGGCGCACGGCATGGTCGCTGATTTGGGTCCTCCTCCCCGCGCGTGTTGTAGCATGTCGATTGAGCTACTACATTCTCAACCAAAAGACTCATACTAACAAACAGCAAGAGCCGTACCCGCCGCCTTGCGTTTCTTTCCATGGCTGCACTCAAGATTGGAGGTTTTGTCGAGCGGCTCTTCCAGGGACAAAGGGTCGAGTGAGATGGATCTCTGCAGTTCCCGGGGAGAAACAGCAGACAAATACAATGGCGCAAGTTGGGATGAATGAAACGCCTCTGGGGCGATGCCAGCTCTAGATTACGGCACAGCGAACCGACTGGTGTTTTATGGCGGCACGGAGCTCTTAAGCGTGTGAGTGAGACAAGCCAACCGACGTGCACCAATCACCAACAGTCGGGGACTGAACCAACATCCAAGAACCAACATTCGCGCTTGCATTGCCGATTTTGTACTTTTCGCTGTTGATCAATTATCGTGCCGAAACAGTCGGCAAGGGTAAGTACCTTGTCCATTTATTCCAGACGAGCAAAGAAAATATTATGGCGACCTTTTACCTGGGGTTTCGCTTCAATTCGGAGTCGTGGAACAGGCATCGAAAACTTCCCTCTCTGGCCGTCTGAAATGGGGGCCGAGATGCGGCACGGCTTCAGCTCTTAGGCTACAACCTAAGGGAAATCCGGAGCCACCGAGCGGGCCACGGTACGTACCCTCCGGTTTATCTCGTTACACACGATCAAAATCAAGCGCATTGGGCTGCAGGTGACGGTTTTTCAAATCACTGCAGCAGTGCAGATCCAACTCAAGCACGCCTCTGCTATACTGTGTAAGAAACCCCAGTGGCTTGCACCAACCGCCGGTCTCCGCTTTTGTGCCCAGGCACGCCAGGGTTGGGCCCCAACACTTGCCATTGCCATCTTGGCCCAAACTCAAAGAGGAAGACTGGCGGCTGTCGCTTCAACGTGGACGCAGGCGCAACTCAGTGCCGCGCACCTGCACAGCCGCCGAACAGGACCCCGTAATCTTTCCCGTATTGGGGGCCGTGTTGGTGAAATCTCAAACGCGCTTTAGCCGCTTCAACTGCCGATGTGCGGTAAAGTCGGCAAAAGGACGAGAGAGGCGCCAACAAATGAAACGCTTCTGGAGGCTGAGTTCGGGTCACGCGAGAGCAACAAGACCAAGACGACCCCAAGGCCGCCGACGCTATCATCGCAGGCACGGAATCAGACAGGCAGTCCGTATCCCGAAACCCGATTGCTGGAGGATGCCATGCCGTGCACTGACTAAGCGGCGTGCGGCGCGGCGCGGAGGCAGCAATACATTAAAAAGCTCAACAGTGGCACGTTTACTTCTGGTCACGCTGAGATTACACGGTCTAAAAATTCGATCCTCTGGGGCTACGTAGAAATTTTTTGCGCCGCCTTGATCAAGTAAAAGCGGATGCCAACATCTGTGACAAGTCTCATAATTCTTCGTCTTGATCCAGACATTAGAATAGAGTAAGAAGGGGACTGTATCCCTATCCGTCAAGTCGTCTGTCACATATTGGACTCGCTGTCAATCTCACCAATGTCACTTACACACGACTTCATAACAAGTTGCAGTGGGGCTTTATCTACGTATTTACCTTGTTATCCAAGATGAAAATGTGTTTGACTTACTTGCATCAAACTTTTACCTACCCAACTAGATGCACAATCGAGCATCATTCACGGTACCGTCGGCGGCATTTTCTTGGACCCTCGTTCGTTCGCCACACCTGTATTCTTACACATCAGCACTTGCCATCGAAACCTGCTGATTGTCAGGGACCATTTGCGTCTGCTGCTCGTAGTACACCCACGCTGTCTCCTTGCAATTGGCTCCCTCATGCTCCAGGAAACATCCGCTCTCGAGCCCGAATGTCAAGCGAATATGCTCCGCCGGCTTGCCCATGATCATGTCGATGACGACTTGGCATGCCATGCCGTACAACGGCACCATGTCGAGGTAGTTGGTGAGCACGAGGAGGTCATGCAGCATCTCGGACGTCTGGATTGCCACGTGGAAGAAATGGCTATCTACGTCAGTGAACTTGACCTCCTTGTCCTCGGCGTCCCTTTCCACCACGGGCTTATTTTCCGTTTTCTCGGCCCAGTCCAGGACGTCGGACTGGCATTGTTCGCTGACGTCGATCTCAATGGGAATAGAGTCTTCTTTCTGGGAGCGGTTAATACCGGCAAAGTCCTCGATGAGCGTACGGAGGACGCCCGAGTGCTGGGCCGCTTGACGACTCAGCGGGAAGATATGGCCGCTGGGCGTGACTGTGTTCTTGACATACACAAGTTTGGGATGAACAGCCATGGCTATGTTTTGCGAGTGCGGGTAACTCTTCCTGTTTTATTTGCCGGTTGATGCGTTCATGTCAAGAGGGAGAGGGGCGCTGATTATCGGTTAAGTGCAGTCTGATCCATAGAGTTTTTCATTTTTTTTTTTTTTCATTTTTTTCCCTTTATACTGTCGTTGCCAAACTCCCCGGGTTCGCTTCGAGTAGGGTGTTTCTGATGGCTCGCTGGAACACTGCCAGCACCGGTGGGAACGAGCGACTGTTCAGGTAGAGCAAGGGCGTTGTTCTAAGTTTGATCAAACGCATTGTTCTTCTGAAAACAAACACAGAACACGCTAGGAGTTTGAAAGACAATGCTACCCAATTCAATACCAAAGAAAGAACAATCACCGACGTTCCTTTCGTCCGACTGTTTTGATATTCTGGAATGTTTGAGAACCTAAGTCGCTCAAATTATTTGCGGCTGACTTAGTTGATAATGAAACTGTAACGCCCACATACCGGAACATTTGCTTCGCCATGGATGAGCGTGAGGCCTTGACGTGGTCTTGGCGCAGCGGTTCATTATGCGGATACTTCGTGAGCTGAGCTGATCCGGAATGTTTGGATTCTTGGGCGCAGAAGATCCCCAAACTCGGAAGCGGAGACGAGATGTGGATTCACAAGCAACCCCTAGAGTGGCCTCGAGCCAATCAGCAGCAGTTTGGCATCCACTAGCAACCCGAGGTCCCGCCGTATTGAGCTAAGCTCGGGCTCAAAAGTGGCTCTCTTCGAGGGTCTGTGCGGATGGTCGAGAACGAGAACCAAACCTAGAACTCTCGAAGAATCAGTAACGGTTCAAGGCAAATAATTCTGCGATTGGTGGCCCGTGGAAGCTGTCAAGCAAGCCCCTGGAAACTCCATATGTGCCTCCTTACTCGTAGGTGAATCGGAAAGTGGATCAGAATCTTATGACCTTGTGGTTCTTCTGGGCGCTCGGATGCCGGGTCAGATGCAGGGGCTCTGGCCAGAAAACAACCCACGGACACCCATGCTGGCCACGTGCAGAGATCGCTCACAGACCGGCTTGACAGTTTTGTCTCATCAATCAACTCCGCCAGCAAGAATGATAGGATTTGCAAACCTGGAACCCCCGGCCTTCGTCGCCCTCTGTCGCACGCGATCTTGAATTTTCAAATGCACGACTCCCCCTTAGGCGATGATTTGCTTCTGATTTCCTCTATCACCCCCCATTTTTGCCATTGCTTCTTCTGCACGTACTGTGCTGTGTAATCCGTACAACACGCGACTCAATACGTTCAATATGACGGTGATACATGCAGTTTGCACTTCGAAAACAAAAGCCACGTTCCAGCTGCAGGAAGCTGAACACCACTACCATAGTCCCTTGGCTGGTTTTTGGAATTCAGATCCTGCTGGCCGTGCATGTCAAAACGGCCATAAAGCACAAGCACATTTTGTCGTGGATGGGAAGCAACGAAAATGAGGGTCGATTGCCAGTCGGGTGCCGGCAAGGTTGCAGTGGCCAAGAGAGAGCTATTGCTGGTCAACGGAGCTCTTGCAAGGATCTTACGACTTAACAACCCCAGGCCTGCCTTCGGAAAGCCCATGCCCATGTAAGGGCACGGATGCAGCTAGGCGATCGGGTCTCGGACAGATGTTGGTCCCTTGTGTGCTATTCGCCCCAGCTCCAAGAAATAGGCAAACAGCCATGCTTCTAACCCTGTCTACCATGCACCCACCCTGATCGGTGAGATATCCACCCAGAACCAAAAACTATGGATGGCTATAACTGACGCACGCGCCCGTTTACTAGTCTCGGAGTGGAGTCCATCCGTGTTTCTCTGAGAGCTCGTCTCTCTTCTCTTCTCCTGCTGCCTTTATCAACCTATTCCCATCTTCAAAGCCAACTTTGGCAGGCCTCACACATGGGAACATCGTTCTTGCTTCCAGTTGGACCCTAGGCCCTCGTCGTTGGCTTACGCCGCCTCACACGATGAAGTTTCAACTCCCCTCATGGCTGAGCTGGTACAAGAAACCAGAGTACCGCGACATCAAGGAGTATGCTGACAACGTCAACTCTGGGAAACGCGCTTTGAGCCCGGACGGCCGCGATGGAGGCATCCCCAGCAGGCTGCGTCTCGAGCGCATTCTGGCAAACAAGACATGTCAGTGAGCTTGGTCACGTTACGTGGCTCTGAACACCCTCCGGCTAAGACAGGATGCTTGTAGGCAGTCCGATGTCGCTGTACGACTTTTACATGTACCTCAAGTACATAGAGTACTCTGCCGAGAACCTTGAATTCTACATATGGTGCGTGTGTTTAACTTCACTTTCGGCTAGACCCTATATACTGACAGCGAGCAGGTTCAAGAATTATGAAGCCGCCTGCGCAAAGGGGCTAGCCGTCGACAGTAAGGATTATGGCTCAATTCCCGCTGCCGCTCAGTCGACATCATCGATTGCCCCTATAAAAACTACCGATAGCGCGATATCCGTCGAAAAGCCCGATGGCGATGTTGATGTTGACGAAGACGACAATGAAGCAGGTACGCTTCCCTTTGATCCACACACTTAACCTTTCCATCACCTCTCCTTTTTTTTTTTTTTTGTCTCACTCTCTTGTCTCCCTCTCTACCCTGCTGACGGCTCGCTTCAGCGAAAGAGACCCTCACACGCATCTCCGAACTCATCTCCACCACTGCCCTTTGCGCTTCCCCGTCATCTTGCGCCGCCAACGCCGCCCGCTTCTCCTTCCTCCCACCTACCGCCCAAGTGCCAGAAACGGCGACACCAGCCGAGGCGGAACCCAAAATCAAGCTCATCAACCCATCCCCGACCAAGCCGTCCCCGACTGAGCTCTCTACCATCGTCTCCCTCTTCCTGCTTCCCGGCTCCCCAAAGGAGCTCAACATCCCGCAAGCCCTGCGCGACCAGGCCCTCGCCCAGCTCACCACTGCCAACTCCGCGACGATGACTTCCGGCGACCACCACGCAAACGCAGTGGTAGCCCTCCGCCCCGTGGCCGAGCACGCCTACTCGCTCCTGCGCCACTGCTCCCACCGCAACTTTGTCCGCCTCGGCGTTGGCAACGGCACCTTCGAAACCGTCTGCGTTGCCACCCTGCTAGGCGGCGTCAACCTGCTCGCCGGCTTCGTTCTCGCCCTCTGCTTAGGACTCGCGTCCCCTGAGGGCCGCGGCGCCCGGTCCCGCTGGGACGCCTGGGCCGCCTGGCCGCTTTGGTGGCTCGGCATGAGCCTTGTGCTATCTGGGATGAGGGGCAGTTGTTTCTTCTTGCTGCTCTTCTCGCGCCGGCAGCGGTTGCCGTGGGAACGGTTCGACGATGGGGAGGAAGGGGACGGGAAGGAATTGAGGAGGAAAGGGGAGAGGGGTCGCAGTGGGCGCGGGCTGAAGGAAAATAAGGTCTTGGGTGGCGGCGGCGGACTCAGCATTTGGAGGTCGCTCAGGCGCCTTATGATCTTTGACCGGAGGGTCAAGGTGCAGGACCGGCAGTTGCGGCGGCTGCAGAGAAAGATCGTGGTGCAGAGCCTGGTAGGGGGTGCCGTCTTTGCTACGCTGTGCGTTCTCGTGTTTCTCTGGCTGCCCATCTGGAAGGAGACTGTGTAGATGTGGGTCTGGGATGAATCTACCTGGGAGAGACAACTTAGAAGGTCCCTTTAACTGATGAGGTTCGCTGCTGGCCTTTCTCTGAAACATGTTCTGGAGTTGCAACAGATGACGGCTCGGCTTTTGGGTGTGTATGACTAACGTCCTAATTAATATGTCGTGTTTGTATTTCCGTCATAATTGCGCCCGTACGCACTACCTGTACATAGCCTCTCTGGGTTTTAAACTGCCTGGGATCATCATGCGTCAATGACCACCAGCCAAGTGTTTCGCTATCTTTGAGTTACGATGGACTCTGAAGTAACTATTCCTTCTGATAGACTTGTACGGGGTTACTGAATAATGATTACCAAGCTTGGCCTTGCATGAAATGGAAACAGGAAAAAATGCGGGAGGCGGGAGGAGGGAGGAGGGAGGAGTGAAAAAGCAAAGTGTTTAAGGCCTTGATGTAGCTAAACGATTGATTATTGCGAACCCCCTTACGCTAGGTTGAGTACTGGCGACAAGAATTAGGAGCCAGTCGCAGAACACATTGTGCCTTCATATAACCCCAGCCCACTTTGTGAGCAGTCAAGGATACGGTTATCTTTGGCCCTTGGTAGCATTCTCATCAGGGTGTTTGGGATATTCCCACCCTGTGAATTGCAGAACAAACCTCAGCTCACTTACTTGGGTGCTCTGTATCGCCATGACTTAATGCTTAGGTACCTCTCGTGGAACTGATGTGGGTGGATAAAGAAACCACATGTGGACAGTACTCCGTAGAGCCGATTTGGATGGTTCTGGAAGTGTTTAGCGAGCCGAGGCAGGTGTATAGATCGATCGTCTTCTTTCCCAGATCCTTAGAATGCGAGGTAACCTTGGGCTCGGCTCTTCGGGTGACATCCCGCAGCGTCTTCTTCCGCCCTCCTGGATTTGGAGTCTCCACGGGCCACTTCCTCCCGTCTGAGGACAAATATCCGCCAATCAATCGCAGACGGTTCCTGAATTGAGTGAAGAACCAGGGTAGCCCCACGGGACAAAGGAAGCGTTCAATTAGTTGCTGGTTCCGACCAGAGTTATATAGAGATGCTGCGTCTCAGCTGCCCTCGCCCGCCATGTGCTCGATCTACCCCTGTCCGATCATATTCTAAAATCCAAAATCAATAATATGGGCCGGTTCTTGACATCGACTACTCTGGCCCTTTTTGCCGCGGCCGGGGTCCGGGCTGCGGCCTTCCCTCGGCCCTGCAACGGTACTAATCCTTCGGTCAAGTACCTCATCAGCTTTGGTGACTCGTACTCCCAGACGGGCTTCGACGTCACAAGCACTAAGCCCTCGGCGGACAACCCGCTTGGTAACCCGCCCCTGCCCGGGTGGACGGCCAGTGGTGGGCTAAACTGGGTTGGCTTTCTCGTGTCCGAGTTCAACACGTCCACGACTCTGTCGTACAACTTCGCTGCCGGCGGCGCCACGACTAACGCCACCATTGTACCGCCTTACCAATCGACGGTGCTCAGCTTCATCGACCAGGTTGCTCAGTTTAGCGACAGCATTGCGAGCAAACCCGACTATGCGCCGTGGAGCGCTGACGATGCACTCTTCGGCGTCTGGATAGGCGTGAATGACGCGGGCAACGTATGGTGGGATCCGGAGTACGACTCGCTTGTTGAGGAGATCATGGCGAGCTACTTTGGCCAGCTGCAGATTCTGTATGACGCCGGAGCGAGGAACTTTGCCTTGCTCAGTGTGCCGCGTACGTGGAACATATCCGCTTTTTCTCTTTCTCAACACCTTTTCCTTTTGTTTTGTCTTTCTTTTTTTTTTCTTCTTGGTATACTGACAAATTGGGGGAACAGCCATCCACCGGACCCCAGCAGTGGTGCTTGCAAACACGCCCGAACAACAGGAGCTCGAGGCAAAGTCAATTCAAAAGTACAACGATGCTCTTGCTGCCAACCTGAAAGCCTTCACGGAGAAGAACGGCGGTATCACAGCCAAGATTGTCGACACCACTGTGCCCTTCAACACTGCCCTCGATAACCCCGAGGAGTATGGTTCCCCTGACGCCACCTGCTACAATAGCGACGGCGTGTCCTGTTTGTGGTTCAATGACTATCATCCCGGTGTCGAGATCAACAGGTTGGTCGCGCAGGCCTTCGCGGAGGCTTGGGAGGGCAGCTTTTTCTAGATTGGTTGTCTAGCTCACCTCTTGCGGATCCTTGAAGCTCGGGCTAGGCCATGAACCAGGTCAAACTTTCAGAGAACGGAGGCGACATTGAAGTGTATTATCTCTGCTCTCATACTCTTACAGTACATAGTTCTTGTGTAGAGATATTCAGCCCGCGTTATATACCGTGACCTTCATTCAGATATCTCCAATTTTTTTTTTCTTTTTTTCTTTTTTTCCTTTTTTTCCTTTTTTTCTTTTTTTTCACAGTCTATACCACCATGATGATGAGAGGAAGACAGGAGAAACACAGAAAAAAGAACACCATCCAAATCATGAAATGTGCTATGCGTACGACAGAATGCGGATGTATGAGTACAAAGAGTGACCCCCGTTTATGCCGACCGAATGCGAATATTCAAGACCCTGTCTGTAGCGCCCAGAACGATTCTCACAATTTGGCTCGAAAACTTTTCTTAACGACTCGCAACCAAAATGGACCAAACGCCGTGGACCAAATGCACCTTAAAGGTTTGGAGAAGCTGGAAGCGATCAGCCAGGTTGTACCCAAAAACAGCAGTTACAATGCTACCTACCTGTTCTAGAGTAGCCATGAAGATTCTCTCGCTTCCCTCAGACGCCGCGGCCCCTGTATGTCGTGCTCATTTTGAAAGCATCCGTAAGCATGGCAGTGGCTCAGGCGTAAAATATGTACGACATCATGATGTGTCGGCTACGGACGGCACGCCGATCTTGTCTCCAGCTAAGCCATGTGTTGGCAGCGCTCAGAAAGATGTTTACAATTCCGACGATGTTGGTGACAATGACAGTGTCCGCTGGGGATTTCGAGGAGGGCTGGGGCCCTGCAGGGCCCGGAGCGGTGCTGTTATTTTGCATTCTGTTGGCGTGTGGCGCGAGAAAGTATGTGGAAGGTTGGCGCAATGATGTTGAATAGATGATCTGAGACCCGAGAGAATTTGGAGGATGATCCTCTTGAGACTTATATACTATCGTATTCAACCTGGATGAGAGCAGATCGTCGCAGTCAGTCAAGCAGGGCTGTCGTGCATCCGCCCTAATCGTCTCGGCAGAAAGGGGTGGAAGGCGGGAGGAAGATAATATCAAGTTTATTTGCCGACCTGACAACCTGAAGAGAGAACGATTATCGGCACAGCCCTCCAGGGGAAAGATGTGTTAGGTAACAAGTTCGCCAAGTCACAACCGTTGTAGAGGCTCAAGACCATGTAAGTGTATGTGTTCCAATCGCCTTCATTTATATTCAACCAGGATCATTTCCATATGGGCCACAGCGACCCAACGAGGAGTATCGTGTTGGCGAGGGAGCCTTTTCTGCCCCGAAGTTTTGCATCACTGAAATTATTGGTCAAAACTTCGCGCGTGAAATATCTTGTGCAACCGAAAACGTTGGGTCATCAATTGCCTTGGGCATCGACGCACATTCTTCGCCAAAGAGTTTGCCTTGCGCGCTGCGTGCGTGCTCATGGTTACATGCGTACGAACAGTTCAGCGCCTCAACCTCTGCGCCACGGTCCTGCCGAAAGGTGCCTATCCAGAAGTATTTTTATATGGACCTAGGTGAGACCAGAGGCCTCAAGAGTAAAAGCGCGACATTGCCGTTTTCGTAAATAGAGATTCAAAGCAGCCGTTAGAGGGAGTCATTCATGCTGTTTGCTAAACCGAGGCCTGTCCGTGTGTTATGGCCTCAACTCTGAATCTAGGGCACCTCGCTTGCCACATCGTTAATATCGAGGATGAATTGCTCAAGAATGCGAAAAGTTATTCTATATCTTGACGAAGTCGTCCTGCATCGAACTTTCCATAGATTTCGTCTAGAGCTTGATTAGACTAGAACACAAAATATTGTAGGTAATGCCAGCAGTACTTAATAAAGCACCTGAACAAACATTTGTCCATCAGTTCTGGACTGACTGAGCACGGAGAGAACCGTCAATGATTAGTCGTGTAAAAGAATTTTGATGAAAAGTATAGTTAGTTACCAAGTACTTAATATTGAACCCTCTCCCTGGAAGGAGGGAACATACTAAGTGAACCCCGTATTTGTTTGATGGAGGTGTTGATTATGATTCCTCGATGTAAGTGTTTGAAATAAGAGTTCGAGCAGATTGCAAGAGCTTGACTTTAGAACGGTGCCATGTTTTTCAGGCTACGCACGCTCTGCTTGAATGTGTAATTCCAAAGCCAAGCGGAAGTTTTACATTGAAGAGTCAACTCATTCATGTGACCGGAAGCGTGCTTTGCAAACTGACGCTAAATTTTACCATGACAAGCTGCACCAACCAGCTTCCGTTGGGTGCCGGGACAAGCGCCGTGGACAGCGAAATTGATGGTAAACCGACTGAAGCCCCCTCATTTGTACCTGCAGATTCAACGAGCACATCCAGAGTCTCCTCCCTACAGCAAAAGCGAAAGTACATCACGCCACTCCCAACAACCAGAGGAGTCTACCATTATGTGCATTCAATTCTACCGCGAGTACACATGCGGCTGCATCAAAAAGGAAGAGTTTGTGCAGTGTGACAAGCGGCTCGGCAGCAACGTGCGATGCGATCCGGTGCGACAGAAGCCTTTGCCAGGCGCGCTGCACATGTGCATCAGACACATGGTGCGCGAAGGCAAAGATGAGATGCACAGCTGACAGGGGTGGTGTGAAAGTCAGTCCTAGGTTCCGCGGTTTTGCTCGTTGGCGGAGGTCTGGAGCTGCGAAGGCGTTGAGGTCGACGTTGGAAGTCTTCCGCTTTGGGCGGCGGGGAGGATATCCGGGACCTTACGTTACGAGGCGAATGATCAACTGCAGCGGAATTGGTCCATATCGGTGATGGTATGCTCGAATTGATGAGGCGGAACGAGAAACCGGGTAGCTGGAAATATGGTGCCTCATTGCAGCGGGGTGGGAGAACGGCAGACTCGGTCTAGAGCACGGATAGCATCGAGGCATGATCCAGCAACGCGGCCTTCTTACTTGCTCGTCGGAATACGTTTGCGAGGTCCTGGATCTGTTACACCTACCGGCTTCGATGGACTAGGCTCGAGCCGCCGGAACGGCGCGGCTCCCAATCCGGAAACGGACGGCCTCGCTCCGCGCACCAAGCCCTTGCTCCTCGGCCCCGGGATACAGGTCTCCATTGGATTCAGCATCGCGGTCGAAGGTTGTCCGTAGAATCCCGGTTCTCCGCCAGCCCCTACCGTGATATCTATAACACGCTCATAAAGCCGGTTACCGAGTTCCCTTGTCCCTCACCCAAACTTTCTCCTCTCTGCTCCCCAATTGCACTGCAAAGGCGTACCCAAGAACTGAGGATGAAGATCCCGAGCTCACTCTCTTTCTTGGGCCTGGTGCCAGCCCTTACAGCCGCCGCCTCACTCACCCAAGTAACTGAAGACTTCGGCCCCAACCCGCGCAACGTCAACTTCTACATTTATGTCCCCGACAACCTTCCCGCCAACGCACCCATCCTGGTTAACCCTCACTGGTGCCACGGCACCGCCCAGGCTGCCTTCCAGGGCTCGCAATGGGCTACTCTCGCGAGTCAACACGGCTTCATCGTCATCTACCCGGGCACGCCGGCCACCTCGACCGACCAGTGCTGGGACGTGTCTAGCCGCGAGACGCTCACCCACGAGGGCGGCGGTGATAGCCTGGGAATTGTGAGCATGGTGCGCTGGGCGGTTGACAAGTACCAGGCCGACGAGAGCCGCGTCTTCGCCACGGGCGTGTCCTCAGGCGGCATGATGACCCAGGTCCTGGTCGGCTCGTACCCGGATGTCTTCGCTGCCGGCGCCGCCTTTGCCGGCGTGCCATTTGGCTGCTTCGCGCCCCCCGGAAACAACACGGGTCAGTTTGGTTACTGGAATTCCGATTGCGCCACGGGCAGTGTGACGCACTCGGCTGAGGAGTGGGGGAACATCGTCCGGGCCGCTTACCCTGGCTACGACGGCTGGCGGCCGAAGCTGCAAATATTCCACGGGATGGTCGACGAGACGGTCAGCTATGTCAACCACGTGGAGGCCGTCAAGGAGTGGACCAATGTGCTTGGGCTGAGCGAGACGCCGGAGGAGGTGGTCGAGGACACGCCGTTGCCCGGGTGGACCAAGAGCGTGTATGGGCCAACGGGCTGGCTCGAGGCATACAGCGCAGCAGGCGTGCCCCATAATATCCAGGTCCAGGAGAACACCGCCTTGGCTTTCTTTCAGTTGAATTGCACTGCTGACTGCTTTTCCTGGGGCCAGGGCGGCCCTTCCGGCGAACAGGCCGGGATATAGGCTTTAGGGTCGAGCCATAGCAAAGCAGGATAGTTGTTCATAAATCACTGGACAGGTATAAAAACAAAAAGCATTTTCATTGTCATACAGCCTACCCAACTATTACAGATTGAACGCCGCAAATATGGTTATTAAAATTACTGCCTGATACTCCTCCCAAGCCTTTCGCTCTTCTTTTGGCCCCATATTATTGCCCGTTGCATTCACCACAACAATGCTTTTCCATCGTACCTTTTAACGGAACGTATATAGACAATTTTCGGGCAACCCAACCGCAAAACCACCAATTATTCCCACCCGTTAACCACCTCAATCTAGCAAGATGATTCCAATAACGCAGAAAAAGAAGAGGAATCCCAACAACCTTTCCCTTTCCTACCCAACAATCGCAATCACATCCACATCCACCCCTCACCAATTCCGTCCATCCCATCCATCCCATCCATCCCATCCATGCCGTCCACGCCGTCCATGCCGACCATACCGCCCATACCTATACCCGTCTGCGTACGGGTTGGTATAAACTGGGTACGCAGGGGCATAGTCCCGCACCCCGCAGTACACGGGATACACACCCTGCCTGGGCCGTCCTGCCGCCGTCTTTGTGTTTCTACCGTCCAGCTTCGGGTCATCTTTACTGGCCCAGTCTGCAGGTACGCTCTTTGCCGCTTGAACAGTTCCACTCCAGTCCCCCCCGTCCCCCCCGTCCCCCCCCCCCCCCCCCCCCCCCCCCCCCCCC
>MU857765.1:0-48095 GCA_033296725.1 Corynascus novoguineensis | reverse complement strand
AAAAAAATAAAAAAATAAAAAAATAAAAAAATAAAAAAATAAAAAAATAAAAAAATAAAAAAAAGAAGGGAGGAAGGTTACTGCGGGAGGAATGTCTGTTGGGCTGCATCAAACGAGGGGCGTCAACCTGCGTTTGCATAGCAGCCACTCGCACCCCATAGGGCAGCCAACGGTTCATGCGCACGATAGAACCGTTGCACACGGATCGATCAAACCGTTGGATCGATTCCATTTCTCGGATCGAATGCCGGCTCCCGAGACATAGTGCCCGATGTCCTGGCCAGTCTTGCTTGGCTCGAACCAGTGGATGGCAATTCCACGTCGAGCTCGTGCCAATGACTACTCCCCAGTGATTAGCTTTGGCCGTTGCAGTTAGGCGGTAGTTATCACCAAGAAAAACCGAGGGAGCGAAGGAATGTGTACATTGGTTGCCAATTCTACGTTCAGTCTTCACTACCTGCTCTCAACACCTAACCCGGGAGATCGACACACCTCCCATCAGCCTCCATTTCCGTCAGAACGAGAAATTCCCTTAAAGCAGGTATTTCTTATTCAGTTATTTGCTCACTACCTATCCGAACCTGTCCCTTCTTCCGTCCCTAATACTCCATACCAAAATACCCATCCCCTCCCTGTCCAGCATTCACCCACCCGCCGCTCCGTACCCACTCGACGACCTCGAACCCCAGCCTCCTCTCCATCTTCTCGTCCACCATGCCCTCGGCTTCTGCATTCCCATGTCTAGAGCTACTACCTCCATCACTACCACCAGCAGGAGGAGAAAGGACTCTGACAATAATCAATCCCCCGCTCCTAACCTCCACCGTCCCGTTCACAGGTCCAATGCCACCACCACCCGAACCCGGGTGTCCATCCTCCGCAGCAGCAACCATTGTGTTGTTGTTGGTCCCTCCCGCGACGACATAAATGACCAGATCGGCGCCAACGATGCCCCGCCACAGCGTTGCCATCCACTGCCAGTGGTCGACAGGCGCGTAGGCGTCCGAGATGGGCACGACGCTGGCGAAGCGGTCCGACAGGGTGAGAGCAAACCCGGAAGGTAGCAAGGCTATGGGCAGCTTGTTGTTAGTTTTTGTGTTGGTGTTTGTCGGTCTTGATATCGACGTGGTTGTTGCTGTGGATGCAGTTGGGGTGTCTGCTGCAGAATCACCGGGGAGTAGCGGGCCGCGGCGGTGGTGGGACATGCGCGGGGTGGACTCGAATGGTTCTTCGGACTCAATTCTGCCGTTGTTGTTGTTGTTGTCGTTGTTGTTGTTGTTGGAGTCGGCTACGCTTCCGGCAGAGGACATGAAGGGGAGGCGGGTTTGCCGCGTCGGGGTCGAGGTCGGGGTCGATATTGACATCGATGTCGACGGCGACGTAACGAACTGAACGATTTCAGCTGACTTAGCGTGCCAGTCGGCAATGGTTCGCAGGTAGGCCGTGAACGGGTTGACGTCGGCCGACGGGCCATCGATGACGCTCGTCGGCCGGCTCCCATGGCGCGAGACGGCATTACTCAGCCCATCGTCACCCATTGCTACATCCTCTCGCCCGCCGGCAACCGATCCGCACGGCGAGGTAAACGTATTGCTGTTTTCATCCTCCCAGCACTTCACCTCCCACCCACCACCCTTCTCGTCCGCCGCTGCGGGGGACGCAGCCCGTAATGCGCGCTCCACAACCCGCGACACGGCCCGCACCAAACTCGCATTCGGCCCCTCGACTGCAATAACCGGGCCTCTATTATTACCACTACTGAACCCGTTACCAGGGGCGACGACAGAGGAGCCAGCCCCGGCCCCGGCTCCCAGCGGCGGGCTGATGCGCTCCAGTACTCTCAGCTTGCTCACAAACGAGATGCTCATCACCATGGTCTCGACGCTCCGAGCTGGCGGCGCCCTCTCCGCAGCCGCCGCAGCGTCGCGTTCCCGCTCTCGTTCTTTCTTAACCACTACCTCTCCTCCTTCCCCCGTTATTGTCGCGGCTCCGTACGAAGAGATGGTCCGGGTCGGGTGGACGATTCCCAGCCCTGTGGCTGCGGTGGCCGAGGCCGAGGCCGAGGCTGTGGATGCGGCAAGCTCGTTGTTGTTGTTGTTGTCGTCCGGAGAGGTGGCGGAGAGCTGCTGTGTTTGGAGGGGCGGGAGGCGGAGGGATTCGTCGAAGCCACCGCCGCTGTCACCGGGGTAGTGTTGATGGTAATTTTTGGCATTGATGTTCTTGTTTGTGGAGGGTGTGCGAAGTCGCGTTGCTGTGGGGTTCGTATCATAGTGTGCGGCCGTCGAAGCCGAGGTCTTTGTTGGTACTGTGCCCGAAACAGGAACAACATGGCTCGGGCGAGGTGGAGGCGGCATCATCGGGCCCGGGCCGCTGCGTGACAGAACCATCGCGGACGGATCCAATAGCGGCGGAGCGGGGTAGGTTATTGCTGCTGGTGTGGTTGGGTTGCTGAGAGAGGGCCGTCGTGGGTAGGAGGAATGAGGTGCCTGGTGGTGATGATCCGGCTGGGGGAACGGGGATGGAGGGGACGATAGGGCGTGGAAGTTGTGGTAGCTCGCTGTGGTGTTGTAGCGACGGCGCTTGGCCTCATTGGGAGACATGGCTGGCTCATAGTTCTCGTGGATGTCGTACAGGTTGAGAGCGTTTTGCGTGCTGGACCATTGGGGTGCCGGGTGGAAACGGCCATTCCGACTCATGTCGCCTTTGGACCCGCGAGTGTGGTGCCCCAAAGGGGGAGGAGGATGGCCGTACGGGGTGCTAGCCATCCTGGAGACGGTAGGCGTCATGAAGGGCGTCGATGGAGTCCTCGGCGTGGCAATATACCTCCCTCCGCACTTGGAACAGCGGTGTGGATCTTCGCCAGGGGCAGCAGGCGTAGGCTGCGTGGAGTGCGCGCTTCCGGCCTTGTTCCCACGCCTCGGTTGGTACCGGTAATCCGGATGCTGGCGCTGATGGCGCTGCTTCTCCTCTTCAGCGAGCAGCTTCCACTGGTTCTTGGCCTCTTCGGGCTCCGCACGCCACTGCTCGCCGATGATCTTGGATATCTCGGGGTTAGCAAGTCCCGGATGCTGCTGTACCACCTGGGCCTGGTGATGCTGTCGGTAGAGAATGAAGGCTAAGTAGGCGCGGTGTGTGTGTCAGCACCTGTCGAGTAAGGAAGGGCAGGTGTCGCAGCTAACAAAGCGAAAAGGGCAACTAAGTGACAAGTATCGAAGACTGCTCTTTCGACACAACAAAGTGATCACAGCATGGAGTAGAGGAAGACGTACCGTTCCGGGGCCGGGGAACCTTTGGGGCCGGTGTGCAGAGACAGATCCTCTCCCGGCTACCATCAAAGGGTCGGGGGCTCGCGGTGCTCGGCGTGTTGAGACTTAGACTCTCAACCAAGGGTCGGTTTGCCTCTTCCGTGTTGATGGAGGCGGCACGCTTCCTAGTTATAGACCGCCGGGGCAGCTCTTGGGTAGACTCTGTGGGTGGGGGTGGAGGTGGACCACAAGAGGAGGAGGAGGAGGCGGAGGAAACGGCCGAGGATAAAGGGGATTCCGAAGAGGTCTCGGATCCATGCCGTTTCGTAGCTGCTGCGCTTGGCTCGTCCGTCCTCGCAGCCATGGCTGAATGGGTAAGGAGACCCGTCGGTGATGAGGGGCACTCCTGTTGTGAAGCCGCCACGACTACGACCTCCGTCATTTTTCTTACTCTCAAACTCTGCTGGGGTAAAACGGGCGTTGATGAACAAACTGAGAGGAGCGGAGGGGAATCCGGGAACCACAACGCATAGAGCAATGGCCGAGACGGAACTGTTGTCTCCAGCGGTGTCAACTGAGAACGACCTGATCTGTATGCCTCTGCTTACACGGACGGGGGAAGAGAAAGGAGAGACACAACGAGCGGGCTTGGAAGAAGGAAAAAGGGGGGCAAAACTGCCATGTTTCAACTCTGATTCCCACCCAGAGAATAATAACACATCAGAGCGTGGCTGTCTGGTTGGATTGTCTCCTTTGTGAGCTATCCATCCCATCCCTTCTCACTCGTCGGGACAATGGCCCTGGCCGTGAGCAACGTGAATAACCTTATCCCATTGGCAAACCACTGATCCTTTCCATGGTTACCAATGATGACGGCGGGCTCGCAACAGATGACCCCAGTTGGGTCATGGGCGAAGTGGTGGGTTCTTCTTTTGATGTTTCGGGAATGCGCCGCAGGGCAGTGGAGTTGCTCGTTCCATGGTTCTTTGTTCCCAGCGTTTGCAGGATTCCGTTCGCAATGTCGCCAGTGCAGAGGCAGCTTAGTCCCCCAAAGCCCAATCAGCCCCCTTCTCAGCCACGAACAACAATACTAGAGCAATTACCACCGATCCCAGTATGCGGACCGTCTGGAATGTGCAGCACTAAACAAAGACCATGTCAGCCGAATCGGGCCTAGCCAGTTCCCATCCATCTGCCTGCTCTTACTTGTTCACTTTCCGCTCAGCAGCTACCTTCACATCGGTCGGAGGAGCGGATCGAATGGGAAAACAAGTTTTCGGCCATGTTGGTGGTTGCGATTATTGGGGTGGGGGATATCAACGTTTCTTTGAGCAAGACAACCAAGCGCGAACGCGCGCAGCCAACCGCAGCGCAGGCCAGCCAGATGTCGCGAAGACGGGCCGGCAACAGAACAGAAAACCAAAAAATGAGGAAAGAGAAAAGGAACAAAAATAAAAGACAGCACCCCGCGCCAACTCCGACCTGCAACGCAGTTTTCCCAGACCTGCCTGCCCGTGCGTGCCCGTCATTCTATCATACATGCAAAAACAAGAAATCGGAAATGTGACTAGTTGCGTCCTCCTCAACCCTTGTCAATCTTCAGATGTCTCTGACCGGTCACCACTCCCTTCCCGTGAATGTGATCATGAAATGTAGCCCTGACCGGACTCGCTCGCCAGCACGTCAGCGCTACGCCGAGCATCCAAGAAGAGATCTTCGCACTCGGCAACATCGGGCAAGTCGATCTGGGCGCGACCATTGACCCGGGCGAGGATGCTATTGACTGGTTAGCCCATTCTTCCTTCCCACAGAGACACAGTACGCAGCGAGCACCCGAGACAACAACAACCCAACAACAACAACAACAACAACAACATACCTCGCAGGGGTCAGCAGCTGAAGACAGTAACGGAGACTGATGCGCACGCCGTGCTCGGCAATCTTGTCGATGGCCGCATCGGTGATCTGGACGCCCTCGGTGGACGCCCGGATGCGCACAATTCGCTTGATCTCGTCCGGGTCGTAGGGGTGAGTTGGGATGATGAGGAGACGGGACAGGAAATCCGGGGGGACGCCGTGGGCCGCTACCAGGTCGTCGGCGCCGCGGATGGCACACATACCCCGGTTGGAAGCGAGGACCACGATGGGTGAAATGGGCGACTCGAGTGCCCGGTTCAGGTAGGTAAAGCACTCGACGTCCAACATGTGCGCCTGTCGGTTGTGGAGGGTGTCAAGTCAGCTTCACGGGTTTATCCCATTGTTTTGGCTACGGCCATAATTTAGTAGGCCGAGACATACCTCGTCAATAAAGAGCACGCCGGGCACGAGTTCAGCCACACCCTGGTTGATGTACTTGCTGACCACCTTGTTGATTTCGCCGCGCAGCTTGTCCGTGATTTCGGTCATCTTGGGCTTCATCAGCTGGCCCATCATGGACATGATATCCTGACCACCCTGGGGCCGCGCGTTGGCCACATCAAGGTCGTGCAGCGACACGTCCTGGACAATCTCCTTCTTTTTGTGCACTTCACCCTTGGGGATGGGCACATACTCCTCAGCCTCGAGGTCGAACTCGGTGGCGTAGGCGTCCGACCGCCCCACGCGCTTGCAGGCACCCGTGTTGGTCTCGATGTAGATGACGTCGCCGACCTGGACGCGTTCCTTCTGGATGGCCTCGTATATGCTCGGGTCCAGCCGCAACTTCTTTTGCCCGCGGGCGCTCTTGAGCCCAATCAGCAGCGTGCTGATGGTCTTGCCGTAGCCTCCGAGCGGGTTCTCGGCCTCCTCAGGCGTCAGCTCCGTCACCTCGCCTTCGTAGACGTCCTTGGTCTCGCGGACCTTGAGCCCGATGGCGCGGCGGAAGTTCTCCATGAGCACTTCCGTCTTTTTGACCTCGGTCGAGTAGATCTCGCTCCCCGTAATGGGGCAAAATGGAATCTTAGTGCCGAGCTCCTGGCTAATAGCGAGAGCCAGCGCTGTCTTGCCAGTGCCCGGACCACCCGCCAGCAAAACGCCCCGCCCGGCCATCTTGTGTGCTTTGATGAGGTCGACAACTACACCGCAGGCCTAAACCGAGTAAAAGAATACGAGTTAGCTTGAAGGAGTCACAGAAACCGCCGGTGGCGGTGACTGTGCACCGCATACCTCGCGCGCAGTCGTCTGGCCGACAAAGCCGGCGGTCTGCTTCTCGGCGATGCCCTGCGAGTTGAGCCCAAGACCTTTGATGTGTGTGTGCGCTGCAGTGCGGTTGTCGCGGCTGTTGCCGCGAACCTCGCTGATCTGAACCATCGTGGGCTATTTGCGCTGTTGGGAAATGTTTCGGTGGTCAATTGGCGCAGGATGGGGGGTACGGTGCGGTCGGTTCGTTGTTGAGAAGAAAACGGCGAGGCTGAAGCGAAAGAGTGCTCAGTAACAGTGCACTCGCAGTGGGACGCGAGCTTGGAAGCTCTAAATTTCCAGACGCGAAGTCCATGCATCCTGCACTAGCAAAGGTATGCAAGTGGTCCGTGCACCGGTGTGCGGCCACCTCGGTGAAGGCGGCGACTTACACGGCGCAACCTTTGGTTTTCGGAGCAATTGGCCACTTAGGGAAGCGGTAAGCCAATCAATGAAAATTCTCGCCGTGGATATGGTACAAAGTCCAAGATGGAACAACCTTACATGACCTTCGACTCCAAGAACAGTCTTGAGCTGACTGGCGGTGACTTGGGCCGGCGATAGGCGTCCTTCTATTCGGCTTACACAGCTCTGTTCCAGTAGTACAGTCCTCAGCCGTTCTCATCTGCCAGGCGCGAGCCCCTCTTCTTCAACCGCCCCCCCTTCCCCCTCCCTAGCCTCGTCTAACATCGGCACCCCTTCCTCCTCCTCGCCCACCCGGCCAGCAGTCCTCTCGACGTCCTCTTCCTTTCTCCCATCCCCCGCGTCCCCTGTCTTTTTCGCAAGTGCCGCCCACAACGCGCTCCCAACAATCAGTCCGCACCCCAGCAGGCTCATAACGCCCATCTCATGCCCGAAAACCCACTTGTCGAACCCGGCCGCGAACAGCATGTGTGTGTACACCATGGCCGTGGCCCGGTTTGATCTCTCCCCACCGATCCCGGCCGTCATCATGAACTGCATCACAAACCCGCAGGTGCCCAGCACCAGGAGCAAAAACCATTCGTACGCCGAGAGGGGCCGCAGCAGGGCGGCGAAGCTGATGACGGGTGAGGGGCCGGCCTGTCCGATGCCGAGCAGCGGACACAGCAGCAGTGCCGCCGTACTGACCAGCGTGCTCCACGCTGAGAAGTAGTTGACGGTGATGAGGGCGTGAGCACGCTTGCCAATATAGCGAATCGTTGTGTAGGCTCCAGCGGCCCCGAGGACGCCGACCAGGGCAACCAGGATGGCGAGGAGGCGTTGAGCCGGCGTAGGATCCTCGCCTGCGCCGGGGTGAGCGGCCGTGGTTGTCGGGTCAGATTGGGTCTCAGTCTGGATGTCCGAATCTGGGGGAAGGCCGGTGGTGCTGAAGAGGGAGACGGGTCTCGCGATAAGAACTACACCAGCCAGGGCGATAAGGGAGGCCAGCTGCTCTTTGCGGGTGAAGGGGTCCTTCATCAGAACGTGGCACATGTAACCTGCCAGCATAGGGGCCAGAAAGGTGATGACGGTTGCTTCGGCGAGCGGGAGGTACATCATTGAGAACCACATCCCATAAATCCCAAACTGCGAACGTTGGTAAGTTGCAATTCCACTTCAGGCACGCGCTGAGGCTAGTACGGGTAGAAATATGGTAGTGAGATCTGCCATGGTTGCTTGAATGCCAACGGGGAAGATGGTTAAGGTTACTTACGAAGCCAGAGATGCCTCTAACAACCAGTACACCCCTAATCCCTCTGGGCCCGAGCGGAAAATCCGGCACTTTTTTCCGCCACATGTACAGGCAGGAAAATATCGTCGTCATGCTCATGCGTACAAATAGAATATGCAACGGGTGCATATCGGATTCGAGCTCCAGCAGCTTTGCCGCGAGGTTCATGAGAGCTCCAAAGAGCTGAGAAACGGCGACCAAGATCACTCCTCGGTTTCGGTCCCAGAACTGGCGTGCCCTCTCCGTAACTGTCGTCCTCCGTCTTGTGTGATGTGAATAAAGAGCCGGTGAGAGGCCCCGGGGGCGACAGGGCGGAGTTCGGCCATCCTCAGACCTGGGGCTGGCAGAAAGTGAACGAGGGGCAACGGGGTTCAAGAACGGGGCTGATGGTTTGCTGCTGACTTCTTCTAGTGAGAATGATTCGATGGTGTCTCTGTCATCATCATTACTTTCAGTACTCGTCTTCTTTTGCGAGCTTTGTTGCACATCAAGGAAAGACGCCATCGCTGTGTTGGCTCAGTGGACCTGCTTTCTTCGACAAGAAGAGCAAGGCTGTGTCTGTAGGACGAGTAACGGTTATATATTTTGGACAACTGAATCGAACAGGTCGAACCAAGGGCGTTTTAGCATTGCAGGCTCATGAATGTGATCCGTCCGGAAAACATGCCCCCAGTACGTAAGAGGGGCGTGCTTTCGTGTATGTTATTCCCGAGCGAGAGCCTGCTGCTGCATACACACTGAGCAGCATCGAAAGCAGAAAGTCCGCCACTAAGAATGATCGATTACGGCATCTGCTCCGTCACCGGGCCCCAGCCCCGGATATCGGGGCCAGAACATCGGCTAAGGCCCTCATCGGAGGCCGGGGTCCCAATTCGCTGCAACCTTGTGCACATCCGACAACGCTCACCTGCACCTAGCCGTATCAGTTTCTTGTCGAAGCCCGGTCCGGTTCATCCCAAAGCGTGGGGTAACGGTCAGCCACGGTGTCACAGCGGGTAAACCTCCGAGGCAATCGGGTTATGGCGTGCAACGGAGATATATTTACGCCAGACACCCTGGACACCCATGGCGCGAGGATGTTGAAGGATTCGAGTTCGAGTACGCGGTCTCGAAGTGCAGTGGGAAAGGGTCGTGGAGAGTGCGGGGATGGGGTGGAAGAGTTGAGAGCACGTGATGTGCGAGCTCTTCCGTTGGGCACTTCCAAATTTGCCCATTGAACTGAAGGTTCAAAGTAGTCTTTCTTGCCAGGGACCGCAGGTCAGGTTGGGGGTCGCGCCTGCTGCGAGACTTTGCGTGCAACTCAGTGGCTGAAGCTTCGCAACGCTTTCTCAAAAGAAGCTAGTGACCCGCTTTAACCACTTCGCTAACTCAAGTAATCCAACAACTTCGAGTTCGTGAAGTTTGTGGATTCAAAGGATTATTTGAAAGCAGGCAATCGAAGAATCGACGATAGCAGTTCAGGTTACTTATATCTCCTTTCACATCCAAGAATCTGTACATCTTCCCAAATCAGCATTGTAAGAAGACAAAATGGCAGGCAAACGTCTAGCAGCGATAGGCGAGGCGAATGGTGGGCAGCGCTCGTTGAAGCAGACAAAGCTGAACTTTTTCCCTTCCAATTCCGCTCCAAAGGTCCAGTCAAAAAAGCAGAGGGTAGTATCAGAGGGTCACCTGGAACACAAGGTTGGTGAAGAAGACGGCACCAAGGCAGTACAAGAAGAACAAGAACAACAACAACAGCAACGACAGGAACCAGTGCAAGCAGAGCAAGCCAACACTACTACACCACCAACAACAATAACAATAACCCCGGGGTCACCACAAGCCTTGACAGTAGCAGCAGGGCCCGCCGGTCACGTCCGCATCCGCATCACCGACCGGTTTGGCGACCTCTTCGCGGCTCCCCCCGGCGCGCTGCTCATCCACGCCTGCAATGCTGTCGGCTCTTGGGGCGGCGGCATCGCCCTGGCCTTCCGCAGCCGCTACCCGGACGCCTTCCGGGTCTACCGCGCTCATTGCGCCCGCTGGGCGGCGGCGCCCGACCGGTTGACCGGCACCGCGTTGCTCATCCCGCCCACCCCTGCGGGTGCTGATGGCGGTGGAGGAGGGAGTCGACTTCGCGGTGGGGGAGGAGGAGGAGGAGCAGGGACAAGGCACTACATCGGCTGCGTTTTTACCAGCAGGGGCTATGGCAAGTCGAGGGACTCGCCCGAGAAGATCCTGGAGGCTACGGGGCCGGCGATGCGGCACCTCATGAGGCTGGTGGTGGAGGAGGAAAGGAGGACGGGCGTAGCGATCGCAGAGGTGAGGATGTGTAGGATCAACGCTGGCTTGTTTGCTGTTCCCTGGGAGAGGAGCAAGAGGGCGATAGAGGGGTTGGAATTGGCCGAGGAAGAGGCGCCGAGATGTGCTCGGGAAGGTGTGGTGGAGGTTGTCGCTTGGGAAAGGGAATGAGGGTGGCGATAAGAGGAGATGGCGATACCCTATCCCGTTGATAGTTGGCGAGGAGCCATGGAACGGGCCGGTAGGATATATATGTGGTTTGTGGTTTTGAGATGGTTCCTTGACTCCAGAATCAATCTCACGTTTGAACCGTGGCGATAGTAATGAAAGAGTACCTGTGGTTAGGCAATCGCGAAACAGCTTCGTCCCTAAACGCCATATTATATGCTTTCCTCAAAACCTAGCCCGAAAACCCAACCCAACACCAACGCTATGCATACGAAACTCAACCTCCGACCAGACAAAACCAGTTCATCGCCCGGTTACCTCACTGCCCCATCATGACCCGTCTCCAACCAAATCCAAATCATCATCCCCATCCTCCAGATCCTCCTCACCAATCTGCATCTGAGACGCCGCCTTCCGCCCTCTCTTAGACCCGCCCTTCTCCCGGTCTTTCTCGGCTGCCTTCTCCTCCTTATCGGCGTCCTTGACCAGCTGGTCCTCGATGTTGAACCCCTTGCGTGCGGCCTCAATCTCCTTTTTCTTCTCAAACATCTCCTGGATCTTCCCCATGTAGTCCGGGTTGCGGCGCATGGCAAACTCGAAGTCCTCAAACTTGACCTTCTGCCTCCCCGCGTGCTGCGCGGCGCGCGCCGCCTCGAAGCTGACGCCCTGGATGAACTCAGTCAGGATCTCATCCAGCACCCGCACTGTATCGTTGAGTGGCGTTCGCACGTCGCCGTGCCCGTAGAGGAGCTGGGCCACTGTCCCGTCCGCCAAAAGGTGTGTCAGTATTTGCGGATTGCAGTTTTGTGGCTCCCAAATACAAGGAGGAAGCTAGACATACGCTCGTTGTGACCAAAGTTCATCTTGCCGACATTCTTGCCGGCGCGAGCTCGAGGCTCCATCTTGAGGATGATGAATCGGCGTCGTCGTGTTACGAGGTGGTTGCTTGGGATATTTGGAGTCGGAAATGGCGTGTTTCTAGTCAAGACGGCGTCCGTGCGGAGTTCGACCTGTTGGGGGGCAATCAACCGATTGAGAGGTTCAATGAAGGATTGCAGGTTTCTGAACGATGTTGACTTCAAGGATGGTCCACAGGCTTGGGTGTTGCATCCGAGTTCAGAAGACGGAAGGCTGAACAGAGAGTGAGGCTGCCGTGTTCCCCACAAATACAGTGGATCTCCCAACATGCAGCCGCAGGATCCACCTTAGAGCTGGCCCCACCAAAGCAAGTTCTTGGCAGAGCACCCAGAAGCAGGAAATGGTGTCAGGAACAGCTTCCATGGAATTCGCGACTTCGCGATAGTCTAACACCACCTGCTCGGTCACTGTTCACGGCATCTCCACCGATAGCATTCGTAGTGCTACGCAATATCTAATCAGCACCATAAGATGGTAATTCGTCTAGCCCAGAAGCCAACGGAGGATTTGCCAGTATCAAGCTAACCACTTCCTCTCGTGCAGACTGCGCTCTTCAACTTCACGAGCCTTCTGCTCGTCATTCTCCTTCTCATCTGGTATGGCAACCGGAGAAATTCCCTCCAGAAACGATGTCCAATTCCTTTCGAATTTCCAAAACCACCCGTTCAGCTTGTTTAGCGCCGGCAATCTAACACGCTCCCCGTTGCAGTACCTGCGCCTACGTCCACCAGCTCTTCCCAGCCATCCTCGACCGGAACAAGACAGGGTTCGTCTTCTATGACCCCCGCGCTGAACAATGTGTATGAGTTTCGCAGAGTGGAAAGCTCACATGACACGCACGACAACAGCATTACAGGTATCTTTTGGAAGTGCGCGCGGATAGGGGAACGGCTGAGTCCCTACATGAGCTTGTGTTGCGGGTTCATGGCGGTAAGAGCGTCTCTCGCATGGGGCTTGGCGGATGGATGGCATGTAACGGAGCGGAAACGGGCTGACACGATGCAGATTTCCATCTTTCTGGGCATGTAGAAAAGAACCGATACCCTCGGACTCTCGACATCACGAGGCCGAGTCTATCACTACTGAAAACAGGGCGAGGGGTTTGGTTTTTTCTAGGAAGGCTTACGACTTTTTATTGACGAATTGATTGGCAATCGATCGTAGCAAGCAATGGTTTATGTTTGCGAACGCAACAAAAAGGGTCAGTCGGTGGGGACTGGCTATTTACACATCCGGGCTCCCAGTTTGCTCCTGGACTCACCATCAACAGACGCGAGGATAAAGCAACCGCTCCGCTGACAACGAAACCGGCATCCTTACACACATCTCCACATTCACCACGACTTCGAACGACAAATATCACCCGCTGCGCCTCCGCTCTGATCAGAGACGCGGGGAGTTTGTACCATGTTTGCCCTCTCTCCAGTTCCACGACGTCGCGATAACGCAGCAAAAGCAGACGCGTGTGACTCGCCCGCAATGTCAATTCAGGAACTCCATCCGAGTCGGGAGGTACCAAATTGTCGGGGAAAATACATGTCTTTTCGGGCGCTACGTTCCAGCCGAGCGCATCGGGTCGGGAGGGGTGACGGGGCTTTGCCCGGCCGGTTCAGCACGCAACGAATCATTGCCCGACAACGCCGGTATCAAAGTCAGGTGTCAAACTCGGAGAGACGGAAGGAAGACAGTGAGTTCGTCGTGTGGGGGGAGAAATAGGAGGGTTATGTCGCGAGCCGCGGCTGGTTACATACACTAGAGGCTGGGGAACGGGCATATCATGTAGGGAACTTTGCGTCATTTGGGAAAAATGCGCTGGACCGGTCTGTAGAAGAGAGGAAATTTCTGAGGGTTTCAGTACCTCAATACTTGGGATAAGCTTCTCCTTTGGTCCTTGACTGGCCTGTGTTTGCACGTTTATGGAGGCTTTTATTAACTGAGTGGTAGATGTCTCGGCAGCAATCCTAAAGAATTGGAACTGAAAAGGAGCAAAGAGCTGTCGGTTATCCCGCAATCAGATCCGTCGAAAAGTTTACATGCCCAACTCGAAGCGATCTCATTGCTTTATTCAGACTCACGGTTCAAACGGCTCTTCTCTAATTTCGTCCGGTTCATCTGGCTAACCTTATTGTTTTTGTCAAGCGACACCTGACGAGGCGATAAGGTGGCGGTCGCGCAAGGTGCCATTGCTTCCCCGGACCAGGCGCAGAGACGGGATGCCGCAGTATAGGTACGAGTTCTGAGGCGCCCGTGTCATATCGAAATCACACGTCAATCACAAAAAGATTTGGAATTTATGACAGTCAGGCGGCCGGCAGACGGGCTGCCGCAGAACGAGAAGGGGAATGGCAACGCCATATCACACCGGCCGAGCCAAGGTGGCTTTTTTTGGAGGGCTGCCTGGCTGCCTGCTAACATGCACAACTGGATCGAACAGCTTATGTTGCTCCGGTTGCCGTTACCTGGTATATAGTTACACAAATCGGTTGTTCGCGAATACCCAATTAGGAATTCTGTATTTGCGCAACGGCAGCCCTGCTCTTTCCAATTTCGAGTTTCTATGGACTTACATTATATTTCCTTCCTTGAAATGTTTGGTTCTTTCATTCACAAGTATTCGATTTTTGTTTATTTTTCACAGGACAGGTACGGTTCACCTCTGTTTCCCTTCTTCGGTTTAAGCCCATCGGGTAAGGTACACATACCCTGACTAATGACCATTGAGCCGCCTGCGCCGTGTTCTGGTGGCCGAGTTTAAGCTACCAAGGAGCCCAAGGCTGATGCGCATTCCCCCACTGCGGCTCTCTTCCAATGGCCGGGTCCCAGTTGGCTGGCTCTGCCGATCCCGAGAGGTAGGAGATTGAAGGGCGGGTGAGTGGGCAGTGATCCTCGCCTCGTCTTTGTGTTGCAAGTTGGGACTCTGCGCTTTGCGTGTTGTGTGTGCACGTAGTGCTAACTACTGCGAGTAACAAGCACTCGTATATCCATCACTCATTGGCCGGCGTATCTGGGCCCTTCAATCACTGACCGCAGTATGTAGAAGATCTTACTCAGCTAGCTCATCATATTCTACGGCATGGCTGATGAGAGACGGCGTGCAAGCGAGAATCACTGTCTGGCTGACTTCATGCGTAGGGCTTGGCTGCTTGGTTGGTTTGTCAGTCGGAAGTAAACAGGTGGCTGCAGGTTACACTGTGCCTGCAGTGCTCCAGGTAGAAGCGAAGTTGCAGCCGCAGCCGCAGTGGTGCAGCGTGGAGGATTTGGGTGTCCGCTAACCGATGAGGCTGGTATAGGATCGCTAACTATGGGAACCCATAGGATCATCGGCTTGCTTCAGTTGAGTAGAAATATGTCTGTATGTGGCGCAAACAGTCGCAACCCAATGTGTAATGCGTTCGATGTAAAGGTAAGCGAAAGGCTGAGACTAATCTACCTGCCGTGCCTGTATCGTGGGCTGTTACAGCATGTTTACGATCGGGTACAGCGCTCGAGACAAGTCGCTGTAGAAAATGAGGCTTGTTTTCTTCTCTCCGAAATCTGGCTGGCTCTGGTTGGACGGCCTGTGAAACAGGTCGACTGAAATGGCAGGCTGGGCTTTACAAGATGAAACAGGCGCTGGAGCTCTTGCCCGGCTCTAGGGCCGGCAAAGAACTGCATGACCGGGGAAGACGGGGGTGAAGACCCAGCGGGCGCTCTTCACAATGCTACCGTAATCCGTACCATACGCTGATCCGTGGATTCGCATTTCATGCAGCGGCTTTCTTCTGGGGGGGTTTCATCTAAACCTGTGCCCTTTTCCAGCCACCGCCAGTTGGTCTCCACCCGTGGACAGAGAGTGCAAAGCGCACTTGTGTTTGGGGTGGCTGCAGAAACAGGTACCTCTGATTGTACAACATTTGCATAGAACACGGCACTGCGGGCGGACAGGCTGGGTAGGCGACGGGATCGGCCCCGGTGATTCGTGGCCAACACGGTGGATGAGACGGAGATGACCACAGCCGCAGCGCAACATCGCAAACCGATGCGCTTGCCGACAGAGGAAGACCTCGGTTGGTTTGATTAGTTAGGCAAGTGGGATTGAAGGTATAGCGTGCCATCATGAGAATGAGACCGCTGGCATTGTGGCCTTGTATGCAATAATCACCGTATCGCCCATACTTACAATTTCTCAGGGAATTTTTCTGGGCTTGGGGGAGTTGAGCCGTCCGAAATTGTACTGCTGCCTCTGCTCTGGTAGGCATATATGAAGCGGAGAAGGATGAATCCGTACGACACAACGTGCCGAATTCCTCGAGTATCAACGGTGTCGGTGATGCTTACCTAACAAGCCAAGACGATGGCTTTTCATTAAAATACCTTTATCCCTGGCTCGCGTTGACGCGCTGTTCTCTAGAATGAGACTAGAAACTACATCATGACTCGCGCATGCCCAGCGATGACAGACAACTGTGCTTGGAGGTTCGGCGTGCATATTCTTGAGCAGGAGCCCTGGAAACCCCACTGGCAGTTGACGGGACCGATCCGGGGGTTGTGTAGTTTAAGGGCGTATCTTGGGTCTGCTGTGGAGGCATCGTCAGCTGCCCGCACACGTTGGTGGCAACGCCAACAGCAGCGAAACAATCAATGCGCCGTGCAAGCTTTCCCTGGTGCGGGTCCAAAGCAAACATTGGAAGCGTTCCATCGCCCGCCACCCACCGCCATCGCCTCCGCGGTACCTCCTGCTGAAAAGCTGGGCTGCAGTGATGCCACAGTATTGTAAGGATACAGCGAGGCGAGTCGTCGATGGCGGTTCGGGTTTCGGATGACGAGCTTCTGAACAAAAAAAGGTGAGGCCTTCGCATCAAACTTGCCGCTCTGGGCTTTCACCGCTCCCGGCAGCCCCAGTCCTCGGCTACAGAAAGCAAATGGCATTGCAGGCACGCACTGCATAGGCTGCAGGTAACTTCTGTATCCATCTACGCGCGGCAGCACATTTTATTTGTTGGGTCACGCGACTGCCTCGAGTTTAATAAACCAATCACCTTGGGATGACCTGCTTCGCCTAACGGGAAATCATGTTTTCTCAATGGTCAAGTTGCACCCACCATGGCACACACGCTGACATCTCCCTCCGCTTCGTTGCGTCTCATTGCACTACTTTACGGTCGCACTAAGGGCATGGCACGTGAGGACCAATTTCATCGTGCACGCATCGTTTGCGCCCCAAGGCAAATCCCCGGCTGCTTCGGGATAGATTCGGTGGAGTGATGGGAAACTCGCTAATAGATTGGCGGCCAATCTCGCGACTTGGCGGGCCCGCGGCCACATGGCCGGTGCTGGGATCTGGATCCGCCCGTCTGGAAATCGCCCGCTCTCTCCCCAAACGGCTGTCCATTTGCACCTCACCGAACGCACTCATCGAGTAGTCGACTGCTCCAGGGTTGGGGCCAGAAAAACTGGCGGGACGAGTACTGACCTTCGCAGATTTCAAGGCACTCAGTACATTTCGTGGGGTTTCTTGCGACTGGGGGCATCGATGGATACGGCAAATGCCTCGGAGTCTGCACACTAATGTAGAGACACCGAGCTCGCCGACGCCGACCTGGAAGCCAAGCACAAAACCATCCAGAGCCGGACCACTCAGCGCCCCCTTCCGGTCGCGGTTCACTCTAACCGCGAATCATGCCAAGCAACGCATGCCAGCTAATGTACATACACACTACGCTAGCGACGGTGACTGCTAGCGTCATGACCTCCACATTCAGCGTCTTCCACTCACTACGAAGTACCGTCGCGTCAGTGACCTGCACAGAGCCGAACGGGTGGCGGGGAGCAACCGATCAAGAGGCACCAGGTCGCGCGACGAGCTGAGAGTGCTTGAGCTGCTGCCCCTGGATGCCCGAGACACACAGCAGTCCCACGAAGCGTGGGGTGGGGCGTGCAAAGAGTGGCTAAAGAGAAGCAGCGGGAAGTTTCCAATCGACCGGAACCTCCCAGCCCAGTCCTAACCAGTCTAATGGCAGGCGGTTCACCTCGTCGATCCGCTGTGTTGTTGATAGGGTCGATTCCGTACACTAGCGCTTTGCGCTTTTCCGCCTTGTCGCCGTGCCTGGGTGTACCAAGTACTTGCACTTGCGCTATAGTGCGAAGGACTGGTACCTACAATAGAAATTTCGCATTGACGAGCCCCATTCTGCGGCGGCTTGGTAATTGCGATGTTGCTTTCTCACTCAAGCATTTCTAGCTCGAATGGCGCGGGACAGCTCGGCCGTGCATGATTAGCCGCTTGTCGTCTGCAGCTCTTCATTCAGCGTGCATGCCCAAGCGGCCAGGAAGACGACACCAAACCCACCCGGAAACGGCCCAGCGAATTTTGGCCAAGCAACCTCCCTTCCCCGTCATGCTTCTTCCCTTTTGGCTTTTGGGCGGCCATTCCGAAGGCAGCATGGGATACGAGCCGCAAGAGCACCCCCCATCCCTCCCTCCATTACGGCGCACTAGTGTATACTACTCTACACTGAAGAGCTCGTGTAAAGGGGGGAATCCAGCCATGCCGAGTTGGGACGTGGGGACGAGTTTTGATGTTCAAAAATCGTCGATCGCATCTGCAAAAATCAGGCCAGCGGTTCATAACCCACCCTGGGGGCCACTAAGGGCGCTGGCTCGTGCTCTCCAGATTTGACAACGATAGCCTGCCTGAGAGTTGCCGCAATTCCGGCCACCGTCACTCCTCTTCCTCTGTGGCATGGCTTACACACTTGTTGGTACACTGTGTAAGGCGACAGCCGAGGATCGGATCGACGCCGGGCGAAGCTGATCCAGGGCCGCTACGGAGCACACGAAACCCGCCGGCGCTGCGGCGCCCTAGCGCGATCTGAGGGTGAATGACATATGGATGAGTAGCAGCCCGAGCGCGGCACCAGTTTCCAAGTGAAGATTATCACAGTACTGTTCATTGCACGTACTCGCCAGAACAAGCCAACGTCAAGTGCACTACGTAGTATGTACCTTATCTACACTAATATAATGGCCATGCCCATTATGGCGAACCCCCGCCAGGTAGAAACGTTTCAAAACGCCGGCCGGTGATTGTTTGCCGCACCGCTACGTCGTCGTGGTGCACCGAACCCTGTCTGCGTATCAGGCGTGTCCACCCAGGGGCGAAGCCAAAGGGCACAGCGAAGGCCAGGGCAATGAATCATGCTTCGACAACACAGAGCTTCATCAGCAAACAGGCCAAAACGGATTCCGTCATTTAGAGATGCCCAAGCAATTCCCAGCCATTTCTGGTAGCTATTAGTTTATAACCACCTACTTGCAGAGTATACGTACCGCATGAATCCCATCGCTGCCCAGCGACGACGAGCGTTAGTTGATTAGTGCCTAGCACCGTTCACTTCCCATTCGGCCTTGGTCTATGTTTGCCTCCTTCACATAAACACACCTAGTTCACTTGACCGCCTGCCGTCTAATAAGTGGTGTATGGACATGACACGACTGTGCAGCGTTCAAGTCGTTAGTGCAGCAAACCCAAAACCCAAACTTGGCCACGGTGAGCCAGTCCCCGTCCGAGGTCACCACCCACAAGTGCCATCCCACCGCATGGCTGCTACCTCTTACCCTAAGCTGTAGATGTACATGTCTTGTACCTATCGGGTACCTTAGGAAGTAGTCATTTACATAGGAAAAGGAAAACAATATGAAAATGGAATAAGTAATAAAATAAAAAGCGCGGGCTCGTTGTGGTGACATTTTGCCGTGGTTTCGGCTGTGCTGCACAAAAGTATTATACCTTAACTGTAGATAGTACCCGTACCCTACCACTTTTCTCGGTGGCCCAGAACAGAAACGGCTGCATCATCATCTCGAGGCGAGGCGGTGCCTGGACACGCCGCAATCCTTGGCTTGAACTCCGTTCGGGCAGGTGGACCCGATCCACTCCGGCAAGAGCATTGTGCCACCACTTTGGCCAGGTTCTTGATGGCTGCCTTTGGACACACTAGGGTGCCTCTAGTGTAGTCATCGATCACCCTCACTCACCGTACTCTATATACGCTAGGTAATAACGGCATCTAACTTTAAGCAGGTTGCTCACAGCACGATTTTTTTTTTCGCTCTAGGTACTGTTGCTACAGGCCCCTAAGCGCTGCTCGCTGCGTGGAATGCATCGGCGTTCTGGTGTGCTGGCGCAAAACCTCTCTGCCTGCAAGAGGTGAAAAAGCATTCATGCTGCTGTCCGCAGATGGGGGGGCACGGTACATTACGTCCTGCAAGTCCATGTACAGCACCGGACACCCTGTGCCAATGCAGCTTCGTTTACGGAGCATTACCGTATGGTAAGGTTACAGTTCAGGGCTTGGTGCACGTTGGTCCCCAGCGCGGCAAGTGCTTGGGACGCAACCAGCGCCCACTTTCCAGTTCCCACGGCCCACAATCCGTGTTCCAGAGAATGCCAGGTGATGGCGGTAGCATGGCGAGCCCCTGTTCTTTTTCTGGATCCCCTTTCAATCCACATCCCATCCACCCGTGGCTTCAAGGATCCTGGTCTCTCCTTTTGTCTTTGCCTTTGCCATCCAGCCCTCGTTTTACTCTCCCTTTGCCTTGGAGCGTAATAAATATAATCGACGCCTCATCCCTTCCCGGCTATCCCACTCGTTTGGTTTCCATTTCTCGCTCCTTCCGTTCCCCTTTTTCCGCCCCGGCTGCCATCTGTTTGCACCGAACCGCCTTCTGCAGCCTACCAGTTATTCCTCGTCGCAAGTGCCAGGTGCAGGTGTCATCCCATCATTCGGCATAGGTTGGCCCTTGCCTCACCGCCGCCATCTCACGCATACAAATCACAGACTGCAACACTTTGGGCTCCGATCTCCACGCGCTTGCCTTGCCTAAGGGTACTTGCGCTGTGCATGCAGCCCTCGAGCACCCTCGTCCACCGCTTTTAGCTCTAGCTTCTACCGTGTGCCCGCCGCTCCTTTTGGCGAGTCTGATCTTCTTCAATCCAAGCGGTCAGAAACAGAGAGGGACTCTTCTCTCCTGCCCACACTTTCTCCGGGACACTTGAGCCATCTTCGACATTCCTTCGGCCTCTGGATTCTTCTTGCTCAACACTGAGGCGTGTGTATCTTTGCTGCTTTCTTCCGCCAGCGCTTCCAGAGATAGCTTTCATTCGAGGCAAACCGCCCGGGACTCTTGCAGGTAAGTCGTCGGCTGTATGGCTTCTCCAATTCTTCGTTCACGAATTCCTCGTCCGCCGTCGGCCCCTTCCCGTGGTTCCCTTTTCCTTCCGACAAGAGACCTGCGGTGGTCACAGTGCTTTATGCAGCCAGCCGCTTTCACGAGACCTCGTCTCCGGATTGTGTTGCCCACCGCTCCGTTTGCCTCTCCCTCATTACCGCTCGCATTCCCGCTTCGAGCGCTTTGCATTTGGTGCTAACTCGGACATCCAGCAGGTTTCCCTTGAGCGCTTTAAACAGTAAAAGTCGACCGGTTTCACCGCCCTCGTCCAGTCTCTCTTCACTCTTCTCTGGCTACGGCATATTACCGGTACCAAAATCTCGAGCCCCGGTCATTGACCGGAATTAAGCTTCGTTGACGAGAGAATGAACGATCAAGGTGCTGGGGGAGGAATTGAAAGCCACATGTCGACTCACAGGAGACAGGACTCCGGAGAGGAGCCGTTACCGACAGAGCCCACGCCCGAGACGAGGGCACCGGCTTCCGAGTCAGATGCCGAAGAGCTCACGCCACCTCCGCAAGATCTGCCCAGAGGATCGCGGAAGCTCAGCCAAAGCGGATCGAATCGAGGTACCGGGACAGTAAGTCCTCCCCAGGGACTGTCAAGGAACCCTTCCACCTGCTCGACTAGTTCGAACGCGAGGCCACATGCCGAGTACCTCCCGGCACGCACACCAGGGCCGGAGCAGCGGCCACCACCCCCGACCTCACATCCCAGCATCTCTCCGAGCCCTCAGATCGAGCCTCCAGTCACCAAAGTAACCCTCAGCGAACTCGACGTGCAAAAAATTGTACATAACCCCAAACTTCGCCATGACATCAACTTCGATCCCGAACTCCACTTCAGGCCGAACCTGGACGGCGACAAGGGTAAGAGGAAACAGGAAAAGGCGAATCAGTTTTGGAACACGCTGTATGATCAGCTGGTGCTCTTCGTCATGGACAGGGAAGCATTCCACGCGACGTACGGCCACGGTGACTGGTGCCTGCCAGTGCTTCTGAGGGCGGTCAGGGAAATTATCGAGACCCTGGTACCGCAGCGGGACCGGGAGCTCCTTAACGAAGGATTGAACGTGGACCTGCTGATGCAGCAATTCAACCGCGGCGTTGCCGATCTCGAGAAGCTGGCTTCATGGTTAGCGAGCGTCCTTAAGCTCCATTGCGCCCCGATGCGCGACGAGTGGGTCGACGAGATGTACCAGGAGCTAAGCAATGGAAACCGCAACAACGACATGACGAAACTGGTTAAGGGGATGCGCAGCTTGCTCAGCGTTCTCGAGGCCATGAAACTCGACGTGGCAAACCACCAGATCCGATGCTTGCGCCCGGTGCTCATCGAGGATACCGTCCACTTCGAGCAGCGCTTCTTCTTGAGGAAGATGGAGTCACGGAAGCTCAGTATCACGCCGTCCAAAATGTGGTACCGCGCTGCTCAGGAGTACACGGAGCGGTTGTATGCGGGCGCGCCCATGCCGCACTTGCAGGCGTTCGGCGAAATGACTGTGTTTTTTGAGGCCCTGTCAAGGCTGGTTCTCCCGTCCACCTGCCTCAAAGCAATTCCGCCGACGTTCGTGTTCGACGAGGATCGGATACTCAAGTTGCGCTCAGACATGCACGATAGCATTTGCCTCGAGATCTGCATGCGCAAGTTCGAAGATTTGGAGCGCCTGTCGAGGGTGACGCAGCTCTGCGCCAGGATACCGTCATATGTCAGCGATAACGTCGCCAACAACCGGTCATCGAGCGACTTTAACTTCATGGCTGCTGCTACCTCTCGCCCGACCAGCCTCACCTTCAGCGACAACAGCTCGGACTTCTCCTCGCCGCGGAACTCGAGCGTTTTCTTCGCGCAACCAACCATAGACTCGACCGACTCACGTTCAAGGGCGTCCGAGCTCTACAATTCGCTCCTCGCACTCCTCCACACGGCGTGCCCCGCGAGCAATCCGGCCGAGCGGTGGAAAGGACTTGCTCCTGCGATGGCCTTGCAGATCCTGCGCTACGCCAACGCGCCGACATCTCTGCCGGGCTTTGAGAGCCAGCTGGCCGCTTGCCTAGATGACGTGAACTCGGACATGTTCCGCGACGTTGAGTCCCACTTTCAGCGGCGACTGATTGCCGACCTGGCCCGTCACGTCGCTGAGTTCAAAAACCTTTCGGGTGTTGCCCTTTTCTCGCACGCCACCGGTGGTCGTGTCCCCCGTCGCTGCGGCGGCTGCGGTGACCAGAACCGGGCCACCGGCGCCTTGTTTGGCGGTGAGGCCCCGCGCGAACCACGCGACGACGCTGGCGTCGACGACATGGCGGTCCGCCTGGCGCACTTGGGCGTGCTGCACTGGCGCGTGTGGGCGCCATTGGCGTATGAAGGGGATATCGAGAGCGACCCGAGCGCTATGCAAAACTCGATGATCTGAGGTGGACTGTTTGTCCGAACGCTTTCCTGCCACTACTCTTCCGCTTCTTTAACAAACAATTGGCAATCTTAAAACAATGCCTTTTGCGACCTTAACAATCACTACCACCATACTACCATTTTAATCACCAGCCTAAGGGCGCGCGGAGAAACTGGTTTGCCGCGTTCTCTTCGCCCAGGGCTTTCCTCGACTCAACATTACTATCACCATCGTCTGGACCGTCTCTCATCGTCTTTCTCACTCTCTTTACATTATCATCATCAAAATACCCACACTTCATCTACGAAGTTTAATCTGCATCTTTCTCTTTCGAGGATCCGCATACCCACTTCGGTTTTGGTCGTATGTTGTCGTTTTTAGGTGGCTGGCCTGAGATCAGAACAGGGAGTTTTCTATTTTGTTATCAGTCGGTGTTTTATTCGCGAGCACACACAGAGCATGGCGTTTTTAGTCTTTTACTTTTCCCCCCTCTTATCTCTGCCTTTGGAATGTTCGTCCCAATGGTAGGGGAGAAGAAGGGTAGGGCTTATGGATGGATGGATGGATGGATGGATGGATGGAGAGGCAACAGTGGCTTCAACTATTCGACTTTGGGGTTGTTGGTGGTTGGTTTCTCTACTTCATACAGCAGTCTGTCCAGTAGTAAACTGCTTGGAGAGGGTAGAGCTGCCGACTATCAGCGGAATGAGATGAGCCCTGCGGGCAGTAAGTGGGAGTGGGAAGAATCATAGAACAATGGGATTGCCTGAATTAGATCGTTGGCTTGATATCTTTTCACCGGGTTGGGTTGCGGCTATTGGCTCTTCTTTTTTGAGTTGGTTTGGTTTTCCGAGTTCGGTTGACACTATACTAGACGGAGGCGAGAAGGAAGTGAATCAAGGAAACATACCATGTCTAGGTGGTAAACCCAAGCACTACTGAACCTCTACGTGAATCCTGATTTTAGTGCTCTGACGGCATTCTAAGGTGCTGCTTTTCCTTTGACGTACGTAGTGAAAGCACTACGGTCGTGATTTGCCTCGCAGGCTGCCCAGGTACGTCATTCCGTCCATCTTTCTTTCATCCCTGTCGATCACAGTAGCCTGGAATTTTTTGGATTTTTCCCTGGCTGTGTTACGACGTACATGTACATTACATTACATTCCCTTCGCCGTCTCAGTGCAGAGGCCCTCAGACTTGCTCGTAACGTGCCGTCCCTGGTTCTAATTGTTCGCTTACTAAGGGGATAAGGACCGCCTGGTTTCGTCGTTGACTCGCACCTCTAAAATGTTAAGACGTGGATCCGTCCAGCGAGGCACGGGTATCGAGAACACGGCTGCGACGTCTAACTGAGCTGGGCATGTGGCGCAGAAGATGTGGGGGACGGGCAACATTTCTATGATTTGGAGAATTTGTGTTTCTTCGTCTACGGCTTTTTTTGTTCCTTCTGAGGTGGTTGTTTCGGGCTGCGCTGGTCCCGGCACAGACGGTGGCTGACTGAGAAGCATGTTGGGCCGGATAGAAGACGCAGAAACCGTAATAAAGTACGAACTAACGTTAGTCACTAACGACTATCTAGCATGAAACGCCAAGGGGACTTGATATGCACCCAAAACAGAGTTACGGTTACCTACCGAGCAATCGTTCGTCAGGGAACTTTGTTGCTCTTCCCGGTTTTCTTCAGAGGGTGGCCGAAACGCTCCTTTTTGATATTACCGCTTGTAGTTGCAGTGGTACGGTAACTATGTAAACCATAACTGCATCATGATCATAACTGTGATGTCAGGGGCAGGGCTTGCTAGAAGAGAGACGTGACGACCATGGGCCAGGGTCAAAGCAAGATTTTTGTAACGCGCCAGACCGCCATTCTCCGCTCAGTGTTTTTTTTTTTTTTCTTTGGAAGATCCGGGTTACACGGCACCGCGCAAGTGTCGGAGCAGCCGAGAAACGAGGATCGGTGTCTCGGGTCCGGAAGAGGGTAGCGAAAAGGGGTGGCCGTACAAATTCGTTAGGCTTGGCTTCGTTGTTTCGAATTTTTTAAAGATCTGCTTCTCGAACCCACAACCCCACGTTACTGAGTCAAGAGCGCAAGGCACGAAGAGGGCATGATGATATCTAGAGGATTCCTGTAGTGTATGTGTGAGCTACAGAATGCTTTGTATACATCCTCAATACATCATCGCACTCAACAGTTGATGATCTAATGGATGCTCAAGCAACATCCATTGCTACGGGTGTATCTAGTGTATGATATGATAAATTATACGGGCTAGCACGGCGTAAGTGCGCGCAGGTTCCTGAAAAGGAGCTGGTTTCCTCTAAGGATACATGGTTTTTAAGCTACGGAGCACTACGAAGTGCTTACTGTGTAGACAACGAATCCGGCGACGAACCCCGGCCGGGGCGGATCGGCTCCTAGCCTCGGCTCGGCCTGGCCGGGTCCGGGGCCGAGGACGGGGCACTCGGTAGCAGAGAGCAAAAAGAAAAGAAAAGCAAAAGCAAAAGAAAAAGAAATAAAGAAATAAGACAAAATGAAACAAAAAGAATTGTGCTCACATCGGAGGATGTGTGAGCCAATAACCCCCACTCTCAGTCTCGCGAGGCCAAGGACGAGGCTGAGCGCAAGAACAAGGGACGGATAATCAACCAACCCCACGGATCACACCTCTTCCAGAAACCGCCTCATTTTCGCCCGGCCGCGCTCGGAAATGAACCACCGAGGTCATCATATGTGGGAGAACCTCTAGCCCATGCTCCATGTATATATGGCAGATGTACTGGTTACTTGTTCGTAAGCACATGTACTTTCCGAATCACACTGGTGTAAATCAGGCCACATCGTGTAGGCAAGCAGGGCATTCTTGTACGTGTACATCAGCCCAAGTGGCCATGTCTGTATCTAGTCATTGCTCGTGTAGTGTACCAGGGCTCGCAAACACGATCCCATCGCGCAGTAACTACGCTAGCGTATACAGTACCGCCACGGAAGAGCCATGAAGACTTCCATCACCATCTCGTCTCCCACCCAGCCCGACCGCTCATTTTCAGCTGGGCCAAACAGGGCCAACCATGATCGTGAAACTTCCGAAGGATCAGTGATGAGCGGGTGAGCGAAATGGTCCCTCGATGATTGTACTCTTCTATCTCCCGGGGTTTTCATTCCATACTATCTAAGGACGCATGTGTGGCCCAGAACTCATGATTCAGATAGGTCAACCGATCATGAGCTTATCTCAGCCGAGTCTCCCGAAGTCGGGTTGCGAACCTCTAGAAAGGAGGAATGATCGTAGAAATAAGGAGTTGGCTTCGCGAAAGGTAAAGACAAGACCGTGGAAGAGGAAGGTAGGGGGGCCACGGTCAAAAGGAAAAGAGGACGGGAGAGACGGAGAAAGAAGACGAAAGATAGCGGAACCAGGAACGGCAAGAGCAAGTGAACCCAAGAACCGCCATCGATCTATGCAATGCATGCTAACACTATATTGTACACACACACCTGGTGTCCAACCTTCCCCCTCCCTAAAACAGTAAGTAGCCCCAATCTAATCACTCAACCCAAATACTCCTTCAACTCCTCCGACTCCTCCAACAACTGCTTGAAGGAAAACGGCGCAAACGGCCACCCGCCAAACTCGGCAAACTTAGAGAACGACTCAACCCACGCTAGACGCAAAGAGTGAAGCTGCAGAAGAACAGACCCTAGTCAGCAATCACATAATAACAAACACACACGAGGAGATATACAACCATGGAGAGGAGACGTGAGAGAAGGGGAAGGGAAGGGGTGAGGAAAATGTATAGACTCACCATAGCAGAGACACCCTCCATGATAATCAGGATGATGCAGGTCAGGCAGAAGAAAGCAGCAAACACCACGACCAGGAAGATGGCGCCGCCAATGCCCGTCACCTTGAGGGCTGGGCCCATAGTCATGGACCAGAGCACGGCCGAGAGCTGTTGGTGGGCTAGCGAGAGGGCCCAGAGGCGGAGGTACGACGCCGTGTGCGAAACGCAGTTGAGGCAGAATTCTGCGGCACGCGGACAAGGTGTGGTTAGCAACCGGATGACTACTTTACTTTTTCTTTTCCACTTCCCGTTAAAACAAGGCAAGACAAGACACGGAAACGTACCAATGGTATGGATAACCTGATGGATCATGACCTCGCCGAAATTAAACTTGCCGCCGTGGCCGTGGTCATCTCCTTCCTCCTCCTCCTCCTCGTCGTCGTCCGGATCCTGCGCGATCATAGCGACGCCCTCACCGGCGCTGTCGACGCTGTGCCTGTCCCCACCGTTGGCGTTGGCCACGCCATCATCATCCTCGTCCAGGGCGCTGACCCTCGAACGCTCGCCGATCTCGCGATAGCCCTTTGCGCGGGCGCGGTTGTGCTCCCAACGCAGGTAGAACGGCTTGAGGAACAAGAGGATGGGCACCTGGATGACAGCGAGCAGGAGCAGGCCGATCTGGACGTACTTTTGCCCAGGGTACAGCGGCACGTCAATATAGCCCGGTTGAAGGAACATGTAGATGAGCATGTTGAGCAGGCCGGGGGGCTGCTGGCCAATGGCGAACCAGTCGACAGTCCACTTGTAGATGATGCAAATGACCAGGTAACCGAAGATAGACTGGAAGAAAATCATACCGGGCAAAAAGTTGCCCCAGATGTCGACGGGCCGCTTAAAGTGGCGGGCGTTGATGTACGACAAGCAGAGCGAATACGTCATGTGAGCCCAGCCAAGGATGATGCTCATCTTCATTTTGTAGCTGTTTGTGAAGAGCAGTTCGTTCTCGGCGCCGTGCCAACGCCAGTCCAGACCGAACGGGTAACGGTAGTTGGGGTCCCGGATGACCGCCGTGACCGTCTGGCCGGGGCGGTAGTTCTTGGGCACGTCCCACTCCCACTGGCTCTTGAAGAGCGTCATGGACTTGGAGAAGATGTCGTTGTAGATGAGGCCGGTGTAGATGGAGAAGGCGGCCATGACCAAGGCGATGTAACGGCCGTAGAAGACCATGGCGAAAAGTTCAAACGTCACCTTCTTGAGCGGCTTCTCCCAGTAGATCATGGCCAGGGCGGCGCAGAGCATGATGATGGCGTGGCCGAGATCGCCAAACATGACGGCGAACAAGAAGGGGAATGTGACGATGACGGGGATGGCCGGGTTGACCTCGTGGTACGTGGGAGTGCCATAGGCGTTGACGATGGTTTGGAAGGCTTCAGTGAACTTGTTAGTCTTCAGGTACGTCGGCGGCTTTTTGTTGGTCCGGATCTCGTTGATGATGGACGGTACCGACAAGCCAGCGCGGTTGGTCACGTCCTGCAGGGTCGAGCGGATGAGGGGCAGGTCGTGTGTCGGGCACCAGCCCTCGGCGATCAGCGTGCGGCGGGCGCGGTCGTAGGAGAAGTTGTTGAGCGTGTCGTAAACAGCTTTCTCCTTACCGACGAGGACCATCCAGGCCGACAGCGAGCGCGAGATCTGGGTGAGCTCGGCCTCGAGGGTCTGCTGCGTGTTGCGGAGAACGCTCTGGACGTCGTTGAGCCGGGCGTTGACCTCGTGTACCTGGTCCCTGCGCAGCTCACTGTTCTCGTCGACGTTGTACACCTCGGCGCTCATGGACTCGGAGATCTTCCGAATCTTGGCCAGAATCTCCTTGCCGTGAGCGAATATGACAAAGACGTTCTTCTGGACCGGCTCGTTGGTGGCGGGGTCGATCAGCGGCTCGGGGATTTCGGCCTGGTTCATGTAAAGGTTGCCGCGCAGCGTGCGCCACAGGATGCGCTCAAAAGCGGCCACGCGGTCGCGCGCGATGACACCGGCGACGAAGCCAATGTTCATGCAGGAGAAGGAGCGCTCCACCTCGGGAGCCGAGATGTGGTGCTCGACATCCTGCAGCAGCGGCGCATCGTCGTCGTCGGTCGACGCCCGAATCTCCTCAACGTTGCCGTGGGCGCGGTCGAAAAAGCCGCCGGCTTCGCGCAGAACCCAGCGCCATTCGGTCAATTCGACCTCGCGTTTTTTGAGCGTCTCGTAACTCTCATTGAGCGAGGCGATGCGCTGCTCCAGGCTCTGGCTGCGCTCAGCAAGCTCGTCAATCTCAGTAGTCGTGGGGGGGGCGAGGATGTCGACATCCAGGTCGAGCTTGCGGAGAGGAATGCCAGCCTTCTCCATTTGGGCGTGAAAGTAGCCTACAATACGGGTTAGCGGGCGGGCGGGACGGAAACGAGTTCTACGGCGAGGGCGGATTGCCATGCAGCAACATACGCAGCTGGCGCTCGACATTGTCGAGACGACGAATATCCTGGGTGAACGCTCTCTGAAAGGCGGACAAGTCGCCGTTGAGGTCGCGGAACTGGACGAGGCCGAGCTCGCCGAGAGCATTGACGACTTCGCGGCTGATCTCGTTGGAGATGTAGAGCTGCACCATGCTCATGTCCGCCGAGCGGAACGGCGTGTCTCGTGCCGGAGCCATCGCGACGGTGGGCAGTGGCAATGACCACGGCGATGGCGGTAGTGCACTAGACGATGGGTGGTTGTAGTGGTTGACGGGGCGGATGGAAAGGAGGTTGTCTGTCTGTCGTATGCAGTGTCCAACAACCAACCAACTTGGGGCGGTGTTTGAGGTTGGAGCTGGCCTTGGCTGCGGCGGGCCCCGGGTGGCTTGCAGTTTAGCTTGCTGGACTGCCTAAGCCGCGCGTCGGCAAAGCTTCGGTAGTTAGTCACGTTGACCTTCAAGGACTCCACTTACGGCACCCACAGTGTCAACACTCCAAATCTTGCACGAATTTGTTTATAAGTGCCGCTTCTGAGCTGTTCTCTTCGTTCCCGGATATTCCAGATATGGGAATTCCCGGCCTATCCTACAATGTCTGTAGCGTTGGTTCCATAATCGCTACTCGTATCCATACGAAGCACATCGCTGGGTATTCCCGTGCTCAAGTTCGCAGCCCTCATCCTTATCTACCGGCGAGCCTCTCTCTCTCTCTCTCTCTCTCTCTCACTCTGTCTCTCACTCTGGAATGTCGAGCGTCCCTTCCGTCGCTATCTGCTCTTCCGAGCCGGGATCCAAAACCTGAATCTGAAGCCCTAGTTGGCGGATTGCGTGCGCGTGCGTGGAAATGCTCTCACTCTTCAGCCGCTGCCGTTCTACACTGAACCTTAATTCCTCGGGCCTCAATCTGCCTTGCCATCCTAGCACCCCGAAACCCAATCCCTTGGGCTTCCACCTTCCTTGCTGAATTGCAGCGGCCTTGAAGGCTTTGATAACCTTGTGGCTCAAGTCGTTCTCCCCTGCCCAAGTCGCTTTCCAGGTGATCGCAGCGTGATATCCCAATTCTGATCTCTGATAGCGGAATAGTGCCGCTATCTGCGGCCGCCCATTCCAAATCTCCAGCGTCCTTAGCTTGGGCATCTGCCCCATTGGGACACTTGCATTAAGCAGCATCGTCTCCCGCTCGACGGGATCCGCGTAGGGATCCAGCAGCTGCGACGTCAGTGAAAGCGATTCGAGTGTGCACCAAGCCCAGTAGCTCTAGTTAGGCCTAGGCTGCCATGCTACGAAGAAGTCTCTGGCGTCGACCAAGAAAGCAACTGCGACGTGTCGATATCCGCGGGATAGTTCCGCCACTCTCCGGCCGAGGGACGGATCGGGAGTCCGGACCAACTCAACAACATCCGCCACCACAGGGAAGCGCAATGCCGATTCGATAGTTCGGGTTGTGCGATCGTCAAAATCCTCAAAGAGTGTCAGGCTCTGCAGAGTGTGCGGTAAGTAACGGCGGAGAAGGAATTTCTGCCCTGCGCCCGGTTAGCCTCTGGCCGTAAGTGTTTTGGTCGACTGAAACCCAACCCCAATTCCAAACCTCCAACAAACCCCCCTCCCCCCCGCCCCCCCCATCTTTCCCGTACTCCCCGTACTCAAAGACACGATGGCTTTCACAGGTACTCACGGTTGTCAGCGTTCTGCTGTTCCAGGGCCGGCCACTCCCTCCAGAACTCAATTGCCGTGGACTTGAGGCACTTGAGCGCACTAAAAATATCTACCCCCCAATACCGTTAGTGACTCGGGCGGGGGAGCATAAGATACAAATTTGCATTGAGCGTACGCGCATATCCCGTCGGAGTCATACGGCGGCGCGTCTGCCGCCGAACGACGAGACGGCTAATGATCTCAGCTGTGGGAAGGCTGCAACCAAACTCGACCGGCATAGCACCGCGTCCGAACAACCTGCGGATGGCTCCAGCCTTCCTCGCCCACGAGGGGTCATGACCTGGGTCATACGCAGGGTGCGACAGATTGGCCTCAGGTGATCCATGGTTCGGCACCGCGTCGAAGTCAAAGCTTCTGAAGGCGTGCTCACGATCGCTCGGCGAATGAATACTGATCTCAAGCGTGATTCCGTCGCCATAGTAGTTATAGGACCACCAAGACATAATCTGGAAGAACTCCAACATTGCCCGCTCAGTGACATCGGTATTTTTCCCGTGTGTGTAATTGCTCTCAGGCTGGCAGCAATCTCCGCAGTCGTACGGGTCAAGCTCGATGCGAAGCCAGATGTACTTGGTCCATTGTTTCGCACGTGGCTCGAGTCTTCTGAGCTGTTGGAAGTCTTGCTGGGTTACGGTCAGTTTGCGAAACAGCCTGGGTTCAAAAAAGGCACGCCAGCCCGAACAAACAACGGTATAGCTGGCCAGGCGTCGCTTTGCGCCGCCGCGGTTGATGTTCTTGCCCCAGCCATTGATGGGATCCTCGGCGACGTAACCAAGTATGTGGTGCTGCAACTCGACAGGCAGGTGTGCCTAGAATGCCTGTCCCGGTTTTGAACGGTGCACCAGGATGGAATCCATAGACTTGGTGAGGCCGGAAATCAGACGACCTATCATGGGATGAGGGCTCTCTGGCGATGCATTCGTCCACTCGAGAAGTGAGGCCGAATTACCGCCGCAGCATTGATTAAGTGAATGTATCGGAAGTAGTGATGCGTAGAAGTGAGGAACAATGCAGGCAAAGTTTGCGTGTCGCTCAGCTGAGCGCTGGCCTCCTGATCCATACAAAAACAGGCAGTCTTCCATATCTCCAAGATCGCGACTGCCACGGCCGACGTTTGATATTACGAGCATCACAACTGCCTGAGCAATTGGATTTTATTGGAATTGTTTGTTTGAAACTCGAAAAGTCCTGCAGCGACAATACTTTAGGTTTGCAAGCTAATTAAAATGCTTCGACCCCCTAACACATTGTCAACGCCATCAGCACCCATTTTCGCCGCCTAATTGCACTTCCCTTCTTCTGGCCTCGACTTGTCGCGGAAGCAATTTCCTATAGTCTAACCTGCTTACTCGTGGTTCCACGGGCAGTCCATGTCTTTTAAAATACATTCTCCGGCCGCAACTGGGTTGTGATAGCCGCACTTGATATTGAAATCGGACTCGCTGCACCCTTCAGCGCACCAGCAATTGCACCCCCACATGGCTCCCATGGGCACGCCGCCAAAGTTGGCGCACACCTGCTCTGTAGATGCTTGCATGTCGCCGCCCGTGATCGAATTGTAACAGTGGCAGTTGTTGCCCCCGCTCTGCCGCTTTTGGAGCGCTGCCGCTGCTGCCGCCACGCCACCACCATTATTCACTAGCGGCCGGTCCGCTGATAGCAGGAACGCAATGCTGAGAATCAACTTTGCTGTATTAAGCATCATAATGGCGTGTAAATCTTGTGTCTCTCAGCGCGAATCCCGCCCCTGGTTGACCGTGGTGCCGAGGAGAGTTGTTCTTGTAGATGATTTTTTCGAGGTAGCAACCTGAGGAGCTTCTTGTTCAATTTCAATAGCGTCGGGTTTGTACTGGTATTGATTGTCGTTGATGAAGCTTTGTGGCAGTGGAACAATGTCAGCAACGATAGCTAAGTGCTGGTGGTTGAAATAGTTCTCCTGAATTTACATAAGATGGAGAAGCCACCAGTTTTCTTGTTATATCTTCGTGTTGCCAACTAGTACGGATTAAAGAATTAGAAGGTGGCGAATATGCACCCTTGGTGACGCACGACAGAACATGATTTTCAATTTGAGCAAGTTCTTCGAACAGTGTGTACATGATTTGTCTTGGTGTTGATCTGAATATCCAGCAATCATGCATATCTTCCAGGACGATCAGATTCCCTAACAGGGCTCTGGACTACACGCCAACATGGCTTCCCCTCACCTGTTACATCATTCCTTCATACGCTTGGAGACCTTTTAAAGCGCTCCAACAATTACAAGCATCATGAACACCGGGCTGTTAGCGGACATGTCCAATCTTGAGTAGCATACCTGAGGCAGGACTGAACAACGGAGAGCTGCCCCTGGACCTGCTAAGCAGAACTAGCTATCAGACTCTCCTCACATACTTACTTCTTCCAGCAACCTCCTACAATACAAAAAGATGACTGGTGAATCAATTCTCCCTTGCAGAGTAATCAGTATGATGTTGTAGGAAGCGCAGTAAGGTTTTTGGGAACTCCCTGGGTGATGACAATGACTGGAAAGCTCAAACGCGCTGACCTCCTCTGTCTCTATAGTTATATAACTAGTTAACTAGTCATAAGTCATCTTCTTTACTCATTTTCCCTTAGATGTCTACGGTTCAATCTGTTAATCTTCAATGCGCCCCGCTACGGATTTTCCATCTATGTTATTTTCGGCCCGACTCTTCAAGTGCGCATCACAAATGGCCAAGGACAGCTTGACCCCAGCGCGCAGGCGGTATCTCAAATTCAGCGACTTTAACAGACGCCCTTGTCTATGACTGTCCCTACCGATTTGTAAATATTCAGAGACGCAAGATGTTTGAAATCCAACGGATCTACCAGTCTAGAAAAAAAATGGCTGTCGTACGACCTTTGAAGCGACCATTGGCCTCTTCGCACGCCATTTCCACAATTAGTGCTGCGAATTTAAATTTGCTTATTCGTGCGGCAACTCCAGGCCAGCAAAGACATCGTCTTTGGTGCGCTATCTACTTCTCACTTCAACCAATTCCTGCTCGAGCTGCGGATGTTGAGTTTTTAGCGTGTGCCAGCTCTTGAGTCTGGGTAGCTGTATCTAACCAAGGTGTACTATACGGATCGTTAAATTGTCGAGCCCGTCAAGTCCGGTCATGGATACGGTCTGATCCTTGACCAAATGGAGCAGTTGATTTCTATGCTCTTCACCGAAGCCTGTTTGCCAGTTTCCCAGAACCCGATCCTTGAGCCTCTGTCTGCGGCCACATGTTCGATTGTAGCCGAGTATTCGGGGATGCTCCGTAGAGATATCGACTCAGGGATAGCAGCTGAAGTTGCTCGATATGCGCCTTCAACCAAGTCAAAAACGGAACCTTCGGCAGCGACACACAATCTGCTCGATTGCGGGAGTAGCTCCGAAAGGCTTTAGTTTTACCTCCCAAACGTACCGTGGAATGTCGTTCTCGCGAGAGAGCCTTTTTTTTCGGCAAAGCGGCTCTGCATGCGCTGTGCTGCGGATTCTGTTCAGGAGACCCGGTACTTCAGTGTTGAACTTTCGTCGTTGGTCGCTGACGTTTGAGTAGTGTATTGATTGATAAGGATCAAAGATTTCCCAAGGCCAAACTGCCACGCAAGATAAGGTACCGTACATTGAGGCACCTGAGGCGGCACGTGGGCGGTTATCTTAACCTCGACTTAGTGATACCGAACTACCGTCCCGAAGCACAACGCCTCAGCTAAATCTCAAACCCGCAAGAAGAAAAAGATGCTGAAAGCAATGCGCATAATTACCCGTTTTTCGTACGTCACCCTCTAGAAATTCAGTCACAGGATCCTGCTGTCAGGGTTTGCGGGATTTGGCGCAAAAGATGTGACCACAGTCCCAGGTCAGCATCGTCCTGACTACGTATTGCCGGACTGATATGATTACATTCGCATGCTCAGAGTGACCGACTTTGCCTAGGTACTTAACACCAACGGTAGCCATAACTAACCAAAAGGATGCATTATAAAAATAAAATACATCCACTGCGTAGCAAAGAGCGTCAAGTCCGACCCAACTGCCGCCCCATGCGGACGGTACCGAGCCGCATCGAACCCATTGCCGTCAACCGACCCGTCCCCCACAAACAAGCGATTGCATCCCGCGCGCAATGCATGCCGAGCTACCGAATCCGGGGCCCACGCGCCACTGTGGGGGTGATTTTGTAATCCGGACGCCTAAGGCCTGGCCATCTTATCTATTTTGGAGCACTCATGCGCGATATAAGACTTGCCAGTTTCCAGGGCTTTTCGCGAGTTGAGATTGAACAGCCATCTGGGGCCGTGACAACTATCTTCGAGCTTAGGTACTGGACCCCACCAAATTCTCCCAAGCAGTACAGTCTCATCGGCTCTCAACACCAGCCATTCCGTTCGTCTGTTTTCCATGCCCCCCCGCGGAGTTTCTCCTCCTTCAACTAGAGGTGCGACAACTGCATGAATCAAACAAAACAATTACCAACTTTCTGCTCCCCGTCTTCCGCTTGCTCATTATGGACACACATATGAAAGAACAACGCGTAATGCCTCTGTCTCCCATTTCCCCTGCGCCAATACTACTTTTCCTTTTTTCCAGTCGATTTTGTGTGTTTCATGATGTTACGCCTTCCCGAAATTCCATGCTCACCCACGAAACTCCAAAGCAAATGCAGAAGTGCCGGAAAACGTTCCTTGGTCAGAAAGAAAAGGGAAGACCCACCCGCGCTCCTAAACTCCGTCCAAGGTAAGAGCAGACTCGGTAAGCCAGATAATGAGAACGCCTTGGAAAAGAAAAGTGGGAAGAAACGCCGCCTGGTTCGCTTGCCATGGTATCGAATAACCCCGAACAATGACGAACAACAAATGCAGCCGAGAAGAGAGACAAAACTGCGCCGAGAAAAAAGCAAACCAAACCGAGGAAACGAAACGCGTCAGAGCTTCCGCGAGAACATAAAGTTGCCATACATGCCTCCGACCTCGGCATGAGAAACGGGTATCTTCCTCATCCCCCACGACTCAGCGCCCATCTTCCAGCCGCGGCGACCGTCCCGCGACGAGGTTGGGCCCGCGGCGTGGTGCTGTTTCTTCCCGGGCTGTGGCTGCCTTACAACCCACCCGCGGCTGCCACACTCAGAAAGTTGCCAGCCGATGCGCTGCAGCGCAGTCGACGACTTGGCCACGCGGCGGCAAACATCTTCGGCGAGTTCGACCACCTCGAGCGGTTCCGAGTACGACTTGAGGATGGCGCATGAGCTGCCAAAGAGGTACACTAGATCCAGCTCCTGGCCCCAAAAGTCCGACAGATCGATGTACCGCAGGCTGTGCGGCACCCAGTCCACCTGCATCGCCACGTCGTCTCCATCCTCATCAGGCACGAATAGCCGGTTGACGTCCCGCAGTGATAGAGACCGGCCGAGGGCGAGCTCTTCCAGATGTTTTGTCAGCGGTCGCAGCAAGTCAATGTGCGACGCTGTCATCTTGCTGCCCTTTAGGTTGAGCGACCTCAGTGTCTTGGGCAAGAGCGGAAGAAGCTCCGTGATGTGGTCGGCGTCAAAGGCCTGGTGGCTTCGAGCATCCGTCGCAAGGCTCAGAAATTGCAGTCCCTTCACAGCCGGATGGTTCGCCAGGAAATCGATCACGTTTCTAGCCGACAGCAACGTGCACTTGGCAAGGTTCAAGTGCGTGATGGTGGCGGTCGGCGGGATCGAGGACAGCGCGGCGTCCGTGATACGGGTGCCAGCGACGTCAAGGTGCGTAAGCCGCGCCAACCGGGGCAAGATCGTCTCAAAGACCGACGACGGTAGCGTCAGGCACTTGTGAAGTGACAGCCGGCGCACCGACAACTCCTTAGGCCAGTTGGGCGAGAGAATTGACACGAACGACTCCTTGAATGAGTTTGACGTGCACCCGCAGAAATCGATCGCTACTAACTGGGGAAGCCCCAGGAAGAGCTTCTGCAACACGGTCGCATCCAAATCATCGTCGATGTACTCCTGGCCAAGGAACTCTTGGAGGTGTGGAGTCAGTTCCAGACACTGAAGGAGCGTCTCCGAAGTCAGATTGCGTGCCTTTGAGCGCTCCGCAGCCGTCAGGAAGAGCTGGGAAGGGTTGAAGTGGCAGAAGTCCAATCGCCGCACGATGGTGCCCAGCTCCGGGTGGGCAGAGATGTGGGCCAAGAATTTTTGAAAAATTCGAGAGTGGGGTATCGTGATTCTGCTGTACAGGGTGCTGAGGGTTGCGACATGGAGCGTTCTCGACGTCAGCAGCAGCGACATCAAATCGATGTTGCGCCTCGTGATGCCATTGGGAGGCACGTCAAGAGCAAGGAGATTGATGATGGCGCCTGGGATTGGGTGTTAACGACCCGAGAGACAGACACAAAACACAGGAACACACCAATGACAAGGGGGGAACTTACTCAGTATCTCAGTGGGCAACCGTTCGATTGGGGCATCACCGGGTCTGTTCTGGCCGCGCTTAGTCGGGCGAGTTGGGGTATGGCTAAAGACCTGGTTCAAGACCTGAAGATCACCAAAGCTCTTGCTAGCGAGCTTTCCCTTCACTTGGATGGCCTTCCAGCCCTGGAAGCTTTCGGCCGGGGTCCAGTACCCGAGAAGTTTGCTGTTCGGTTGAGTGACAGGAGGCTGGAACTGCGTCTGGATCATGTTGAGGGCCCGGGCCGAGGTGCTAGAGGAGCTCGGAGTGGCGGGCGGAGAAGTCGTCGGCGAATCGTCGATGGCCTCGTCACTATCGAAGCCAAAATACGACGAGATCTTGGACTGAGAGAAGGTCTGAGGAAGCGTGCTGTCGTGTTCGCGGATGGACGAGAAGGAAGAGCGAGAAACCCGGTCCGGGGTCGAAGGCCGGGATGGCTCGTCGGCAGCCATGGCTTTGTAGTCCGGCGCGCACCGAACGGATTGCAGAAGGCCTGCCTGTGGCCTTGGCCTTGAGACCGCCATAGGGGGGGAACGGCCAGGGGGGTCGCTGGCAAATAGGACAGGGGGTGCGGTTGGCGTGGTCTTGGGCAGAATTGGTGGGCGGTCAGGTGCGCGATGCAGCAGCGGGATGGCGACAGGCTTGCCGGAAGGGAAGGTAAGCGTGCGAGACAATGGCACGAATGGGTCCGTGAATCGATGCGGAGCCCAGGCCTGGTTGTTTTTGATCCAGGCGTGCCAGGCAATGGTCTGGTCTCGGAAGGAAGGCGGATGGCGCCGGGCGTCTTTCTATTAGTCAAGGAACCAGCTTGTTAGGTAACAGGAAGGTTCGCGACGCCACGGGTGCGGGGAAATGCGAGCTCCTGGAACTTCGGATCCGCAATTTTAATGGTGAGTCTCCGTCTCACGATGCGTCGCGGCTCGATCGCTGGAGCGGATTCCAATCCAACCGACCGAGTGATCAATTCAGAGTCCTGCAGGGATCGTAAAGTGGAAAACGTGTGGTGTGGCTGTTTTGTTGAGTTGTCGCGGTGCAATCGGCCACCAAGTGCCAGCGAGGCTTGGGGCACGCGGTGCACACTGTATTCGAGATTGAATATCGAGAACTTGTCAAGGGACAAGCGGTCCGCGGAGAACAAAGAGTTGTCAAAAGTTCTTGGTGGTGGTGTTGTCACACAAACGCAACAATATGGGTAGTGGTTGCGATACAATATCCCAACGAAGTAGTTGGGAGATTTGGGTTTAAGCAGGCGGTTGGATTCAAATACGTCAGGCGCACTCTCCGATACAGGCCGAGCACGGGAACGAGCCGCACGATGACCAAACCTCAAGTCTGTAGAGAACACAAAATGGCTGCGGATGGAAGAATGACAACCAGCAGGGAAAGTACGAGTAGGTACAGCTGTCCTTGACAAAGAACAGCTCAGGCTCCAAATCCTCGCCTGATGGCACAGCAGTTGGCCACTTACAAAAGTAGCCCCGCGGGTAGCTGCGCTTCGGCCACGCGCTCACGCAGAGAAAGTGGGCATATCCCGGCGCTGTCAGATGGAGCTCGTAAGAGCAGAGGCCAGTCACAGTTGGTTTGGACAGAATTTTCGCCTGCACAGCGCCGCTCCCTAGGTTGGCGTGGTGCCAAACTTGGGCAGTGCAACCCATAAAAAAAAAAATTCCCCGAAAGCCCGCCTCTGCCCGACCAGCTGATGCATTCGTCGGACATGGCCGTTGACCACAAGCGGCAGGACAAAGCAGGAACGCGCGAAGCAGCGAGCAATTGACGAATTCTGATGACGGCCTCATTCGTTGTGTCTTGGGCGGCCAAAATTGACCCCGGTCCATTGCCACCTTTCCAAGTGGTCGAACCGAGCTCTCCCATGACACGCCATAACATCATGCTGCATGGCGGCAGGTAAGCCACAGCCGGGGTTTTAAGATACGTAATGGTTTGCAGCTCTCCACCAGCACAGCCAGAGGTTGCAACCTCGACGTGCAGGAAGAGGTTTTGCGAGGGTTGGTAGCAACTTTGCGGAATTCCCGTTGATCAACGGTCACCGAAATTGAGCTTGAGACTCGGGACACACCAGCATCAACTTTTTTCTTGGCCTAAGCATCTATCCTACAGGTATCCATATACAAACTGCTGTCTACGGCGGAAGACGTGCCTCCTTCACAGCAGTTGCCTGATCGCCAGCTGTGTTGGCGTGATGTTTTCTTTGGAGCATCTAAGGAATCTGCGATAGGTGCAGGGCTGTCTTCTTATGTAATTCTAAAACGACAATACGGACGTACCTTGAATTGTCATCTCGGCCAGGTGTTTGGGGCCCGGTCATGGATAGCTTGGACGAGAGAGCAAAGTGTTTCGTCCGGTCCCGACTCCGCACACCGTGTATCGATTATGTCGTTTGCGGACCAAGGGGTGAACAGCTGATATGGTTGTAGCACCTCAACAAATTCTGCACTATGTACTGACGGAGTACGAGCAATCTCCTCTCGACCTTCATTTTAAAATCCCAATTCATTCTGCTGCTCTCGGTGTTGGTCTCGCCTTCTCTGAGCCAAGACAAGCATCAAAGCCAAAGTGTTCACGTGGTGATTGATCACGGGGGCCATTGGCGCTCGGCCCAGGGGTGCCGACGCTCATGCGGGCAAGGGTTCAGCGAGTCCGGGGGAGCCGCGTGCAGCCGCGCTGCGCTAAGCATCGTGCTGTCCCTTGATCCCTGCTGCAGCCCCATCGTCCCTGCGCCAAAACTTTTTTTTTCGTCGTTCTTTTGCTGGCTCGACCCAGCCAGCTCGAGGTTAGAGATCCCATCAACCAATCTAAATTCGACGTTTCATCGCGGCTGAACCACACCCGGCAGCTCATCGAACCGATCTCTGACCTCCGGCACGGCCTGTCAAGGGGGTGTTGTTCCATATAACTTACCACGACATACTGGGCGGATTGGTAGGTGCCTCACAACTGTTGTGTATAATTTCGTGCAACATGTCGTGTAACTTATCCGATGGCCTCGACGGCCTCGAACACCAGCGGCGGCGGCTGGGATGCCGGCTCTTGGAAATCGCATACTGCCTGCTGGAAATTGAGATATCTACCAAGCAACCCACTTCCTCGGTTCATTACCCCAAAGTTCTGGGCAGGAGAAGTGAAACTGCAACGTGGTATCCAGAGACCTCACATGACCAATCTCTGCAAGGCCACTTCAGCAAACCGTCCGTCCCGCCCTTGCTGATCAGATATCGGGAGCATCCCGTCAAAGAGCAAACATACATACAGTTCCCATTTCGACTGGACAGATCGGCGGTTGCCGCGCTCGCCAAGCCAAACAGCCAAGTCCAGACGGAGCTCCCAGCGACGATCTCCACTGCAATTTTGTTTTATGTACTCCATTCAGTGCACCACGCAACAAACTACACCGTATTTGTGAATACTTGGCAGTCACTTCTCGTAGTGTAGTATAGGTTTTAACATATCGCGGGATGATTCAAGACATAACAAGGAGGATTAGGAAAGCTTGCCGCCAAGCAGCCTGGCAGCCCTCAGGTGAGTTTAGTGCAAGCATGTGTACGGGTTACACTGCATCCTTTGCAATATAACGAGTGTATGCGTCACTAGCACATGGAATATGATGGAAACTGCGGTAGCTGCAAAGTGCAGTTCCATTTCGCCATTTCCAGGGACGGGAGAGAAGACTAGGAAGAAACCAAGCCAAGAAAAATCACGATTCAGACCTCTGCAGTGTGAATTTATGGTAGCCAAAGGGAAGTGTTGTAAGTCGGCATTCCGCAACACACAATCGGCCCCAGACTAGCGCAACTCGACACCCCAGATGAAGATACAGATACATTCAATTCAAAACTCCTAATTGATCGAGATAACTACATACGGTTTAGTCGAAAACCAACCGGACAGCCAACCTCTACAATCTATGTCCTGGATATCACCGAAGTGCTACTCTTAACACCCAAACTCCTCGAAACGCCAAATCAAATTGAACCAGCAGTCGCTGCTCTCAGACCAAAAATGCCAAACAATTACTGTTAAAATGTGAAGGCGAGGCCTGGGCCGTGGAAACACCACAAAAAGAACCCTGAAGACTTCGCCCAGGTACCGTCTGATTGCTTACATCTCACCCAAAAGTGGAAGATTCAGGAAGAGCCAGAAAGAAAAGAAGATTCTGGAGAGGAGGGGTCTACCTCCGCTCGGCGATCTTCAATCTCTTTTTGCAATCTTCGCAGTACCATTTGGCTGCAAACAAGCTCGTTAGCGACTGACACGAAGCCCCAATGGCACAAAAAAAAGAGAACGAGAGCCACGAGGAGATCGACATAGCCATTCCGGACCCCGTCATCACGAGGCTCAACGAACGTGACAACAGCACGGAACTTCGTACCCGGAAGACGAAGGATCAACTGACGAGGACAGGACAAACAAGGCAGAGAAAACAAAGAGTAGCGAAAAGGAGAAAGACTGAACTCACCATTCCCCTTCGGCGCCACTTTCAAGCCGACACACTCAAGGTGGAACCACTCGCGCGGACATCCCTCGCCATCGCATGCCACCATCTCGCCGTAGCTGACTTGGTTGCAGTAGCAGTACACGTCCTCGTCAGCCACGTCCTGATCGTCATCTTCGTCGGCGTCATCCTCGTTCTCAGCACCGGCCCCAGTTTTCCTGGCTCCTGCGTTGTTGCTGTTACTGTGGCTGCTGTTGTTATTGTTGCTGCTGCTGCTAGTGGCACCGGTTGCTTTGTCTTTCTTGCCTCCAGAAGTGGCGGGGGCACCACCACTAGCGCTGATGCTGGAACCTGAGCCGCGGTCTCTTTCCCTCTCTTTGTCCTTTCCCGCTATTGTTGTTGGTCCCCCGGAGGACGATGTCCCCGCGGAAGTGGAAGTGGAGGAGGCGGCAGCGGCGGCGGCGGCTTGAGCTACTGCCGCGGCTGATGCAGAGATGGAAGCGCCCTTCTTGTGGCTTCGCTTTGCCGTCGTGGTGTTACTCTGATTACTGGTTGCTGTCCCGGAGGTAGAATTGTTGTTAGAATTCTCTCCGCTACGCGATGGCCGGGAACGGGATGTTGTGGATGATGCGTTTGAGGTAGCCTCCGCGAAAGTTGAGATAGCGGGGGTGGACGGTTTGCTTGCCCGACCACTCTTCGTCTTTACTCCCCCAGCTGATGTAGGTTGTAGAGCGAGGGGCGCTGTCTCCTTGCCGGACTGGGCCGGCTCATCCGCTGAGTTTGCGGCGTTATCATTATTGCCGTCTTGCGCGGGCTCCGGAGCGGACTGCGGTTTTTCAGCCTCAGTCTTGAGCAGGCTCGAGTTGTTCATAATCGGAACAGTTGCTTCTCTCTGGGTTTTGACTTCGGTGTTTGTCTTCGCCCCGTTGCTCGGTTGGCCAGGATCAGGTGTGCCCTGCGAGTTTCCATTTGGTTTGTTCGACGCCACTGATGACAAACGCTGTCGTGAATTATCGACATTTGAGTGTATGGAGTTTTGACGGGCGCGTGATGAGGCAGGCCGGGGAGCGGTAACCGACGGGGCAGGCGAAGCCCTTCCAGGCTTGACAGGGTCGGGTAATGCCCCGACAACGGGGGAAGATGCAACGGACGGTGACATGGCAGCAGTAGTTCTGCTGAGGAACCAATGTTAGTTTTCACAGTATATCAACACACAACGGTATGTTTGCGAAGACCTTACCTCTTCTTGGCCTGGCCGCTTGACGTAGGAAGCGCCTTGCGTTTCTTGTTTCCACTTTCTGGAGCGGGCGTCTCCCTGGGGCTCGTGGTACCGCGTTTCGCAGCGTTTGTGCCATATACCGAGCCCATAGCACGCTCAGCAGGCGTCCCATTGGGTTTCGCCTCGGCGACTTTGCGTCTCTTGTTAGCCGGGGCGGTTCCCGAAGGACCGGAAGTAATCCCCAAGCCCACTGGCCCATGGTCGGGCAGGGGCTTCCTGGACTTGGTTCCTTGCGCCCTTTTTCCACTTTCTTGCGCCTTGTCAGCGTCGGCGTCGGCAGCCTGGTTCTTCGCGTTCTTTTTGGCGGCCATTGCCTGCTTCCTGTCGCTGCTGCGAGCAGCAGCTTCCTCGGCCAAGGCCTGGGCAGCAGCTGAGAGGGTGGCAGCGCCTTCGCGTCGCGACCTCTCGGCCTGTTTGTCGTTAGCTTTGGCTTGCCTGTTCTCCACGTACGCCCAGTGCGTGGCGCTGCCCCATTTGGCTTCCTCGCTGAACTCGGCTTCTAGATGTGGCCAGATGTCCTCGATGCGAGCCAGCTGTTTCTGTAGAGCGTCATTGGCCGTGGCAATGACATGATTCTTCTCCTCCAGCGACACCAACATCTCTTGTATTTTCAGCGCCGTGTCGCGAAATATTGTGCGGCGGGGAATATTGGCAGGATCGAACACGCTGGTGGTTGAGCCATCGGAGGGTGGGGCGATAGCATTGACGGGTCCCGTGGTGCTCATGGGTGCCGATACGGATGCGGTGCTGCTCAGCGCATCATTGAGCGGTCTGGCGGCGTCCGGTGCGGGCGTGTTGAGCGTGTCGTGGAGGAGTTGGAGGAGGGCGGCTTCCGGCGCAAAAATCTTGGCGTCGACCTCCTTGAGTAATGTGAAATGCCGAACGAGTTCTTTTGGGAGAGCCGTGATCGCATCGGCAAAGTGCGTAACTCCTGGTAGGATGTTTATGGGCTGCTCTGGCGCAGGGGCGCCTGACAGTGAGTTGGCGCGATTGAGAGAAGATGTGCGTGGCGGATTGACCCGTGTCTGGCGCACCGGCTGTCTGCGACTCGAACCGGTAACACCCTCGGGCGCTGGTGGCTTTGCGGTTTTCATTATAACGGTGGGAGATCAATAACGGCGCCGATTTTGTCGCAGTCAAGCTCGCGGTCTGCGGCTCGTCGGGTAGCGGAGGGGGGAGGGCGAAGACGAGGACGAGCGAGAGTACGGGACGAAGAGTGGCTGGCCGCGGCCTCGGTTGGTGAAGGAAGGAGGTAGATTTTAAAAATACGTCGAGAATACCGCGGTATGCAAGAACATACTTTGACGCCGGTAGCACGCTGGGATCACATCCGACACGGTGTTTGGCTCAGGCAGCTCGTAGAGAGAAACAAGGGAGGGTTGAGCGAGGAAAGCCTGGGATCTTTCCCAAGCACTGGACCAAGAGGGCAGAACAGCGGACTGGACCCGCAAGCAGCTTTCTGCTTGTGGGGGCTGCGCTTGAGAGGGCGCCGAGACGTCACCGCCTTTGGGGTAAGGTAGATAAGATAAGATCATGGAAGCGAACACAGCCGACCAAAGAAGAAGTTGAGCGTTGCACGAGAACGGGACAATGCTCGTACAGACGTTTTATGATTGGGAAGTTCAATCTTTTCTCGTCGGATTGTATTTCTTTAATGTTCTTGCAATGGATTGGCATGCCCTGATTATGTGCTAATACAGGATAACTCCGACTCTTATCGCCCAAACGCCTCGCCTCTTGCAATTGTCTATGCGGACCTTGCCCTTCAACCCCGTTCTACCTAAGTAGGTATTTGTAAACGCATTTGCCAATTACGCCTGTTTCACCCGCCGTCGGGGCCGTTCCTCTCTCGCCTTCTGCTTCTGACGCCACTGCCACTCGACCAAAACGGGAAGAAAGTGCCACAGATCAAATTCGGGCCAGAAGCACTTGAGGAAGAAGATGTCTGTATCCTGGTGACATTGCCATAGCATAAAGTCGCTCAGCCGCTCTACGCCGCTCGTTCGCACGAAGAGATCGAGCGGCGGGCAGTCAGCCGTATAAACGTGCCTGTCGAGGGTTTCCGGAGTGATGGTCTCCGCGTTAGGGTATATGGCCACCGTCTCCTCGTCATCGACGCCCTTAACGGCTGCCGAATCCAAGTGTAGCGTAGTTGCGGTTGAAACGGCATCGTCTTGGTCATCCGATTGCAACGACGACGGGGTGGGTGACGCCGACTCCCTGATCGGCTCAAGAAAGTCTGGCTTTCCTGCCTGCTTGGATAGGATCTTTTGCGTGATCCGGTTTTGAGAAAAGGGTGTGCTATGGGGTCGGGGGGTGGTCGAGTACTCCTCGACCGTGGTACGGATCGCCGTCGTCATCTCTTCCCTCGAAGTGTAGGGGAAGCAAATGTTGAGGACGCAACTGGAAATTGTCAGCATCGGCGGTCCATTCCGGCGTTATTGATGGGTCGCCTACTCCTTATTGTGCTCAGTGGCGGCGGTCGCCCTCTCCACAACCTCAAGAACATCTGGGGGGATCAGGTCGAGACGGCCCAGCACCCTCACACTCGCGCCATATCGGTCGAGCAACTCCCCATGTTGTATGAGTTGTTCGAGTTTTACTTTTGCAAGCTGCATAAGCCCGTCGACCTCGTATTTGGGGCGGTGGAAGTTCTCGATACTGAACGCGTAGACGGTCACGACCTTGACGCCGCATTTGTAGCAAACCTCAAGTACCTACGCAATCAAGAGTCAGCTTGCGCGTCAACAAGTAGTCGAGACCACAGGCGACGCACCCGAGCAAGGGCTTCAAAGCCTAGATGGTGACCCTCAATGGTCTCTATTTTGTGGCTCCGCGCATACCGGCGGTTGCCGTCCATCTCGAACGCGACATGGCGTGGGATGGGCCCCTGCGAGAGCGCGCCGATGAGTGTTGAGCGGAGGCGGTTAAGGGCCCATTCTGCTGGCGGCGAGCTCATAAACCAGCTGCGTATCCGGGATAGGTACAAGTCTGACATCTCGATGGTTTCTTTCGCACGATTGCTGGACTTTGACGCGGCACTTGGAAGAGGGCGCAAGACGGGCGCGAAGAAATTAAATTGCAGAAAGATTGTCACAAGCGTATTAAAGAACCCTAGTCATAATGGGACCACAGCATGTCCGAGCGGGAAAAGAGAAAAAGTGACGAACAGACCGAGAAGTGGTCGGCCAAGAGAGAGATCGTGGCTCTGCAAAAGGATGACGGCTTGGAACTGGCAGTCTTACGCAGTATTGCGTGTCGTGGGAGCTCAGTGTGCCTCTCTGGTAGAAGGTCGGTGTGGATCCATCGCTCCCATTCGACCCGCCGATGTCATGGGGACCCGTCAGTAACAGTGGAGCTCAACCAGGAAGGAGCTGAAGCATGTGGCATTGTGCCGCTGCTGCCGTTCTGGACACAAATGCAACAACTTTCGCTTGAGACTATCGTCAACGGAGCTGCGAGTCTTTAAGACATCAATTCCAACGGCTACCAGATGCGAACCATCTTCAGAGCTTTGAAAGAGAACATTTTGAGATAGAGCAAGGGGCAATTAAGAGCCGTCGCGCTTGGCGCTTACTCGGTGACAGATTCACGAGCGTTTCCTCTCGTTTTTTTTTTTTTTTTTTTTTGGATTGATGCAGACAGACCATGTCGAGGTAGCAGCCGGCAGAGGAAACGAAGCGCAAAAATGTCATTTGCAAGCACGCCCGTGACACGCACTCTGGTGCTGGGGCTGGTCGGTTCCTCGATTGCGGCCAGCCTCTTTGACATCAAGCACTACTTCTACATCTCGGTCGGCACGCACATCCTGCAGTACCGCCAAGTATGGCGGACCTTGATATGGCAGCTGTGCTATACAAATTCGTCTGAGGTGCTCTTTGGCGCCATGGCTCTGTACAACTTGAGGGTGGTGGAGCAGCAGTGGGGGTCGAGGAAGTACGCGGTATGTCACGTTGCCTGCCTCTGAATAGGGAGTCATGCGCTTTAGCTAACCACGAGACAGTCGTTTATCCTGGTATCGGGACTTCTCACGTCTATCATCCCGCCAGTCATCCTGACCGCATTCCTACGGCCCCTAAGTTGGGGAGTCTTTGATTTCTTGCCGGCTGGCCCAACGCCCATCATCTTTGCCGTCCTGGCCCAGTACCATGCCATGGTTCCGCACGTATATAGGTACAAGGTCGCACTCTCCACAGGACCTCCGAGCGACAACGACGAAGTGTCTGGGTTGACATTCTCGGACAAGTCGACCAAGTACTTCATGGCACTCCAGCTGGCACTCTTCCAGTGGCCAGGCTCGCTCCTCGGGGCAGGAATCGGATGGCTGGTGGGACAAGCTTGGCGGAGTGAGTTGCTGCCGGGCGCCTTGACCCGCTGGCGTGTGCCGGGATGGGTGGTGGGGATGAGAAGTCCGAAGAGCAGCGAGAGGTTCGAGGGGATGAGGCGGAGGCTTGAGAGTGAGGGAGCATCGACAGGTGCTGCCTCGGGAGCGCAGCAACAGGGTGGAGGTGACGGGAATAGGCGGAGAACTATGGCGCAGCAGCTTCTTGACGAAGCTCGCGGAGCGTTTTGAGACCGGGTCACCACTATTGCGATGGCTGATGTCTTGGGGTCGCTATTTAGGTTTCTGTTGTGAGAACATAACCCCTTCCTTACCCAACCAAGTCCGGCAACTGTGTGCAAAAATTCCAAGGAACGTGAGAGGACGAATTACAGGCATTTCACAGTATGCACTTTGCAGGCGTGGAGCGGAGTCGATCCAGACAGCTTCTGGTATCTCAGGGCTGGCCGCCGGGATGACGGTCATCCTCGCTAGTGTAGCTGACAATACGACGCTACCGCCAGACCCCGGCTCCCATACAAATGCCCACC
>MU857764.1:0-48751 GCA_033296725.1 Corynascus novoguineensis | reverse complement strand
CCCCAACAACCAAGGTCCGTTGAATGCAGCCATCAGGGCAGCTTCGTTCCGACACGATATTGTTAAGCAATGGCCTTCGGCAAAGCCTTAGATCGACAAAAAGCCGTATGGGCGTGATCCAAAGCATCCTAACAAACAAATCGAAAGTTTCAATACCGACAAGACGTTCAAAGAAAGTGCTAAGGGTACTTTCAAATGGAAGGCACTGGATCTGTGGGTAAAGTGGTATGGGCATACGAAGGCCAGCTTCAACAGCGTTGCAGCCGCCGACCATTACTACGTGATGAGGGCCTTCAACGAATTCAACAAGGAGTTCAAGAAGCTTTGCACCTGAGGGGAGAAGAAGGGCAGGAAGGGATGGATTGCCCGCTGGATGGGTAGAGTTGTGCAGAAGTGTCAATACCTAACCGTAGGCAAATCATTCAGTTCATATCTCGAGTCGTCGGCCGGTGCTTCAGACACAACCAGCGTTCAAGGAGAAGGACGCCAAAATCCGACCCGATTCGCAAACAATTCCTCAGATAATTGAATATGCGCCCCAATTCGTGTCTCTTAGCCGACGACAGAGCACATAGTGGGGCCGCTAGAACCTCAGATCTTTCAAGGTGGGCTTGCTCAGCTCGAAGGGCGATGTCACTCAAAGTCTCCGGGCCGCCAACATCCAATATTCGGACCCAACAACTGATTTCGTACGGCGAGCCTAACGAGAAAGGGCAACTACGTGCATAACTATCATCTTACTGTATTCGTATGGTTCCCGCCCCGCCAACAGGGGAAGGAATTTTGGGGCTTCCGTGCAGCTAGCTTTCCAGCCAATTCCCAGGTACGCTGCCGTACACTCTCAGCAGGCTTCGGTGGTCGGAAGCACGGTTTAACTATACCGTAATCGGGTGATTGGTTCTTTGAGTCTAATTTCTTTCCAGCAAATCAGGAGTGATATCTTAGGCCACAGATCAGGCAGACTTCATATCGTAGAGCTCGGCTCTGAGTCATTGCCTGTTAGTTTTCCAATCCGGCTTTTCCGTCTTTCCTCTCACGCAGGTCCCATCTCCCAAAAACCGGCAGCAGGTTGGCGGTAGCGGAGACATGCGGTTCTCGTACGTCCCGGGTCTCCTGGACGTTCCGCAGCGCCTCTCGCGCACGGCTTACGACGGCGCCGCGTGCCGTGCTGCCCTGCGCGGTGAGCAGATGCCTTCGAACCTTGGAAACGAGGTAGCCCGCCTCTGCCTCGTCCGCGGCATCCGGCATCACGCAGCGTTCGCCCGCTCGCCCGATGTCGCCGGGCTGGCTGCTATACCGGGCCAGGGACTTTTCGCGCGCGCGCGCAACGCGCGGCTGATCATGAGCGACGAGATCCCGCCCAAGGAGGCCATGCAGCCCGAGACATACCCGTACTGCATTTGGCACCCCGCTATAGCCAAGGAGGACACGTACCGGGAGCTGGCTCAACGATACCCCGCCATGCGGTACCAGGTCGGCCGCGCGTGCGCAGTCGCCGGTTACTCTCAGCTATACCGCGAGCTCGACCTCTTGCCGGACGTATCGATCGCCGAGGAGGCTCGAGAGAATCGTGGTAGTCCAGGTGCCCGGGACATTTTCGAGGCTATCATGGCCGCCATCGTGAGGTACCGTGTCATGGACGACGCCACCCGCACCGTCAAGCTCGACAAACCCGAAGCTCCCGCCTTCCTAAACGCCGATACAGTGGTGCTCCCTACTTTGGCTGTCCGCCGCAAATATGGCAAGCAGTTCGAGCCCGACAACTGCTACCTTAACATTACCGAGGACTGTGGCATCGACGAGGAGACGGTAGAACCCGAGCCCGCCGCCCTGAGCTACGAGGACGCCGCACTCCTCGCCGGGCCCCTTCCGCTCGACCTGCCGTCTATGAACAAGAAGCTGCTCATTCTCTGTGCTGCCGTTAATGGGAACGTGGACCGCTACGCCCGTCTGCGGCGTAGGGACTTTTTTTCGTGGGAAAGGAGCCGCGCGTACGGAGTGCGCTTCGAGATGGGTCTGTCTCGCGCACGGTTGCTATCAACACAGTGCCATGGCCGCCTGGCTCGCCTCCTCCCCCGGTTTCATCGCCTCGCTCGGGCTCAGCGACCGGGAACACCTTATGCTGCGGCGGGCCATGCACGCGCGACGCGTCATGGACGGCGTGGCCGACCACCTACTCGATCCCTCCACCGTCCCAGACGCCGAGCTGCCCTACTGGATCTGGCACCCGATACACGCCCCGGCCCACATCCTCGAGCGGCTGGCTGCGGCGAGGCCTGCCATGCGGCCACAGTGCGTACGCGCCTGTATCGCGGCCGACTACCGGGGCGTGTATGGCCGTATCATGGACACGGAGCCGCCGACGCCGCCCGACCGCCTCATGATGGACGACGCACGTGCGGCTGGGAAAACATACTACTGCGAAGACCTGAAGCGGCGCCAGGAGCGCCTCGGTCTGGCTCGCCCGGACGTGTGCACCGGCTACCAAAACTGGATGGACGCCCTGGGCGCCTCGCAGAATTCGGAACCCTTACTGACCTCCGAGACGGACCGCCTGCGGGACACCCACTGGGAGCTTTACAACCACTACGGGAACGAGTATGACTACGGTTTCTACGACGGGTTCGACGTGAGCCTCGAAGGCATCAACTTTTTTTTGAGCAGCCCCGAGGAGTACAAGAGGAGCAAGCTTGGGTTGAACAAGGTATCGAAACGCTAAGAAACACATTACTAGGCTACAATTGGGTTATTATCACGAGAATCAAGTAGGTGTGAATACCAGAAGGGTGCTAAAATATAAGAGCTTTTTGTTGTCGTCCAGTCAGTCAGCTCAACCAGTTAGGTCAACCAGTCAGTCAGCTCCGTTCAACCAGCCAGCCAGGTGACACCGCGAGATTCCATACATTACTAGGAGCCGGCAAACCCAGTCTGTCCCAGAAGAACTGAGTGCTGAACTATCCTGAGGTCCAAGCTCTTGGACTCTACATAAATCCTAACATCATCACCGTGTTCGGGGATGAAGACGCTTTAGACGGCCATCTCCTAAACAGGGCCGTGAGCCCTTTGAACGACACGATCGAATGGTTCTAGAGCGAGGGCGATAGTGTTAGGATATCCTATACTTATATCTTACACCCCATCTAGCTCGCCTTTCAAAGCGGATAGAAGATGATGAAGACTATGAGATCAAGGTAACGTTATATGCTCTAACTTCCAAAGGCATGTAGATAAAATTCAAGACCAGGAACCTAAACTATGTACCTATATCTGTTCTGTTTTGCTGGACCAATCTTCTTAGCAAGAAGGCCAGCAGGAAATCGATGGCCTTTGCGAGGGAGCGAAGACTACTTACGCTGATACACTTTTTCTAAAATGTATTCTAAGGCCAATCTTTTCCTTAAGAGTTATAAGAAAGGCGAGGTATCCAGCACCGTCTCCCTTTTGGCCAATAGGCTCGCCATCTACATAAATATCGGGGCCCGATATATCGGGAGGGAATACGATTGGTTAGCGTCAAGGCCTGTTTCCGATTGCCGGTTAAGGTAGAGAGGTAGGGTTAATACCAAGGATTCCCTTAAGCACTTACACCAGGATATTTCCAGTCAATGTTGACACCATCGAGTCCTTCTTCATCAAGAAACCTGGCGATATTGGCAGCAAAACGTCCGCGTGATCAAGGATAGCCGCACGAATAATATTAAAGGTCGCTGGCTCCGTCGACTAGGCCCAACCACCAAAGGCAAGGATACGTTTCACGGGTAGGGCTTTGAAATCGGCCTACTGGTTGTAGGGGTCTGTAAGAACCACGTCCCAGGTGTTGGGATCGATCTCAGCAAAGGCCCAGTGTATGTATGTGTAGCTACCATCCGTGTTTGCCTTCCCGGCGCTGAGCCGCACACAGTCGCGCTCCATGTTATACGACTCATAGTAGCCGATTCGCTCAAAAGCCGAGGGCGGCCCCGAGTTGGCCTTGACGTCCGTGCCGCAGTTGGATACGTACGTGCCCTGGTTGCCCTTGAGCTTACTCCCTGGCCCTCCGCCTTCCGGAGCGTGGATCTCGTAGTGGGCAGGGAAGGGGCCACAGAATCCCCAGTTACTGCAGCATGCCTTGAACAGGCAGGGGTTGAGTTCACCTAGTGCATTCTCCTTGCGATCGAAGTCGGGCGGCAACTCGGTTCCAGGCACTAGAGGACCACCTCCTGGGGTGGCGGTAGAGGCGTAAAGTCGTCGCTGACACACATGTTGTAGCCTAGCAGCATGTTCTTGTATGCAGTCCAGCCCTATACCTTTCCCTTGTTCCACGCCTCCAGCTCGTTGACGGTAACATGGTAACGCTTGGCCAGCGCCTTGCACGTATCCCCGTTTTGGATAAGGTGTGTCGTACAGTGCCGTCTGGGTCAGGCTGCGGCGGCTAGGGCTTGTACGGGTCGCCCGACGAGCAGCAGACGTAGTCGTCAGGTATCAGGGTAGAGCAGAGGTCAGCTGCCGGGTTGTACTTGTAGAAGTCGGCTGCCGAAATTTCGCACCGGGACGCAAGGGTGCCACAGCTATCTCTAGCCTTGACCTGGATATATCGGCAAGTTGCCCTTCTGTCCAGCCCACTACTGCTGAAGCGCCGAGGGAGACCCATGCTAGATGATGTAGTCTGCATATCCGTGCCAACTCTAAAGACCCTTGCCCCCTTCAACTCCCCGGAGTCTTGAAGGTTCTCGTCTACAACACAAACTCCCTTGCTCCATTCTAGAGCCGTTCTCCGGAGTGCTGCGAGATCTCCAGATACGTCGATGGCAACACCAAACACGTTTTCTGGTCGCCACTTGCAGCCGCAGAGCTGAGCAATGGTGCGGTTGGGCACCGAGTGTCCTGCCTCGAGGCGGCTGGCAAGCGCTCCAATAATTGACCCAACGGTAGGCTTGCCGAGAGCCGCGCCAATATAAAGCCCCGCAGCCGTCTGCTGATGCCAGGCAAACAGAAAGTTCTGGTCGCAGTTATCTTTGGCCCCGAAGAAGGCTTCCATGCCCTTAAGCAGGCCGGCAACGTCACGGGTAGTTCCCCCAATGCCGCTATCAGGGCTGGTAAATGTTCGTACGATGCTCTCTCAGACTTCGGTCGTGGAACCATGGCAGGTCTGAGCCCGGTTCAACTTCGGGTCGAACAGCCTCTCCGATTTTTGGGGGTTCTCCATGGCTCTCGGGACATACCCGGGCGAGGTCCCCCCAAGAGTCCTAGGAGACGTGGTGTTAAGTGTGCAGCTGCGGATCAAGATGGTAGAATCCGGCTCATCTAGCGACTGGGTCACCGAAAACTGAAGCAATAGGGGCTCTTCGACAACGGCGAAGACGGTCGACCGGCAGGTTTGGAGTCCAGCTGTGGATATTGGAGTAGTCGACGCAAGGGAGCGGGCAGTCATGCCGATTGGGATCGTAGGCTTGCAGGTCGCTGATGGGCGACGGGTCACCATCGCCCGCTGGGGCAACTGCTTGGGTCCCATCGAGGTTCAGGGCAGCATGTATAGCAGAGGGCCTAAGAAGGAAAAGGGATGCTGTGAATGCCCTCATCATCGGCCGCATATCTTGCAAGGGAACGTAGAGTGAAAAATAGTCGTCCCTTTTAATGTCGTCGGCACACTGGTAGGCAGATAAAAAAAGTCATCATATCAATGTCAGGAGCAGCCTAGAAGCGCTCTTATGGGCTTTTCTAGGGTCACCATCAACGCCGACATAGAAGGGACTTTTTGGAGCGTGATGATATCCTAAGTTAGCACGATACAAGTGGAGATTACCAAGGTTTGCAATCCTCCTCTGTTTCTTCAGGAGCATGTAGTGTACCTATACTTGTTACGTCCTGTCCTGCCAGGCGGGTATGCGGTTCCAGCTTTGTGTCCGTCTGTCACGCGCATGATGAGTACAACCTGTTGGTTCTGTTTCTGATGGATATTTGGAAGGTCTGTTATGTGGCCCCACTGGTCCCACACACTCGCTGTAGCCATCCACCCCCTGCACCTGGCGTGCCTGGGTTCGCCCATCTTCCCCTGTTTTGCACCAACCAACAACAACATAGCAACAACATCGCGATATCAACAGCTTTTGCCAGTGATTGGGCTGCAAGCCTGTCTCCCAACAAGGTCCGTGTCACACGCCCCCCGGTTCGCCTGGTTTTTGATTCAATAACATCTCCATACGCTAAATATTTCCTCGGCATTCAGACTTCGCAAACGGGAGGTAGCCTAACCTTCTTGGCTACATGGGATAGTTGGCTGGTCCTGTTTAAGGAGAGCATCAAGAATCAGGCTTAGTGTTGGCCAGAGCAGCTGAACTATTGCTGCCAAGACTCTCAGAACAGAAAAACCGCATCCCGGCCCGGATTCGGAAGCTGATTCCGGTGATCCATGGTTACATCCACCAGGTCTTGGAACTACTGTTGGTTGTATAAAACCTTCCAGTTCTGATAGACTGGCTGGGGCCTCGAGCCAACACACAGCAAATTTTTCAAACGAAAAATAAGAACGAAAAGAATTCAGGGACATTCAACCCGCCACTTCTAATTTTGGCTCGTAACCACAGTTGGTTGCCACTTTCGGCACACGACTCAGTGTCGGCTAAAGTCAACCAAAGTTACAGATCAAAGGTTCAATGGTTGGTGAGATACCTTAAATGATATCAGTCACTAAGTATATTTTAGAGTCTTGAACCATTTCACTTCTTTCCTGTCCATACTTCCTTAGCACAGCAAGTCTTTTCGCCTAGTTATACCCTCGGCAAAATGCCCGAGCTCTACGAGGTCAGTTACTCGCACAAGGCGACCGTCGCCGCTGTCCGCGACTACTACCGCTTCCTCACTCGCATGTACCTCAAAGAGTCATACGTTGCCGAGCCACCCGAAGGGGGCTGGCCCGAGATCAGCTTCGAGAATCTTGGCAGCCTAGGCAAGACCAACGAGGCTATCTTGCTTCTCCGTCACCTCCCATACATTTCGTCGCCTGACGAGTCGGCCCTGGGTGCCGCCAACTGCCTCTTTATGGACTGGCGCTGGATCGCTAGGTCTCTTGCCCTTGGCGAATGCTCCGCCGAGGACGCGCTTTATTTAACAGAAGGTTACTCGGGGCTCCCCAAATCCATGTCTCCACACGTTGTCGGCCTCACCCGCGGCTCGTACTATAACCCGTCCTTCCTGTTGGACACCAAGCTCGGCGTAGTCTTTTGGTGGGAATGCCATAGCGACATCAAGCGGAACCCGTCTCGGGAACCTATCTCTGGCGAAGAGTACGATAACGGCCCTAACGAAGAGGAAACTGACTTCCGCTGTGACTCGGTTGCCTGGGCTATCCCTGATTTCTTCGAGCTTCTCAAGGACCTGTTCCGGCAGCTGTTTTATGTACCCGTCGGCCCGCGCGCGGTACTCTATGCTAAAGCCTTGAAGGAGGTGATGCCTATGCTGGAGGCCATCTATCGGGAACACGGCTGGCCAGATATCGAGCGCTACCGCAAGCGGGAATGCCTGAATGCGATCCAGAGCCTGATGGAGGAGCGTGATCCTGGTAACGCCGACCGTCGCCCCGAGGGAGACTAACAGGGTTACCGTGTATTCCCGAGGCTCCCATGGGCGCCGTCCTCGATAGTGTTTATTGGATTGGGGAGCTACATGTACATCATAAATACCAAGAGAACACCTATAAGGGTTGCAATTGCCAAGCTGTTTGGTCCAACTTCTCTCTTAGCTGCGGTGGGACCTACTGTGATTTATGGTTCGGTAGGCGTGTGGAGAATTTTTTTTTTTTTTTGATGAGATTCTGTGGGGACAGGCAGATAGAACGAAGGTGGTGATACTGCCTGTCATAACTCTAACTGTGTGTCTGTGGGAAAAACCTGCATGCAGCAGTGGAGAGGGGTGCCTGAAGTGTATGGGCCAGGTGGGCCCGTAGCGTGGTCCACGCAACACTAACAAGCTATGTACACCCCATCAAAGCTAGCTCGCCTTCTACTGTAAATCAATTGATCACGGTTCTCTTCATTTTAGCAGCGCGCAACATAGCCTTTTGAGATTTCCGGGTACCTACCAGCTCTTTTAAAACAATACTTTCAGATTCGAGGGTTGCTTTGCAATTATCGACTATAGAGACGCGTAACTGTTCTTGTTTGACTGGGGCCGGGCCACCTACTGTAGGGACTCCCAGAACGGAGAACCGGCTCCCGTCAAGGGGGAACCTCAGGGAAATATGTCCTATATAGGACGCACCACAACACACCTACTGTATTCACATCAATCTGGTGGTTAATTCAGGCGACCGGAAAACGGAGTGCTGAGCCGAGGATTACTCAAGCCTTGTCACAAGCCGAAAACGCAATGGCAATGCCATCAGAGCGGCTGACACCAAGCTCGTTGTCAGAACTCGCCCAGACCCTACCTAGCGAAGACTCTGACACATCAAGCGATACCAAGCTCGTTATTTCGAGAACTGTCGTATTCACTCTGTTCTTAACGACGACTACCCTTCCAAGGCCTGTTACATACAACGTTAGCGGTAGCTCACCATAGAGCTGCTTTCCTGATGATAAGTTCGTTTGGGAGCATCGCGTGTAGTTTGATGATGTCCGCCACCGCTCCTTCCAGTGAGATAACACTCCGTACCAGCTCCTATATCGACAGCTTAATTGCCAATGGTTCTTCGCAACTTATATCAACAAGCCAGGAGTCCAATGTATCTTCTCTGTCAACTGAGTTATCTTCGACCACCCACACCAGCGCCACCGTCAGAGATCATGCAACGGCGGCTTTGGAGGGTTCACCGTGCACGGTTGTACCGACGACTGCACTCCCAACGACAACCCCTTTCCTATTACCTACTACCGGTGTTGCTACGCCAACCTCATCGAATACAGCCAAGCCTACCAACCCACTGAGTTTTTTTCCAAGCCGTATCAGCTTGGTCACCTTGTTCACTCTTGAGCCGCCACTCCTTGCTACTACGTCCACTGCTCTGCACATGACTCTGGCGTCACAGTGGAAGACGCTTTCGATCCATTTCTGTGTATTTCCCTGATCGGATGACAGGGCATCTGCCGAAAAATGTGAGCTACGAGAAAACTTGGCAATGTTAGGGAGAGTCTCAATGGCCTCGTCGATGGCTCGGCAGCTGGGGCCGGCGGTGTTGTCTAGCACGATGACGTCCTAAGAGCTCCTTGGTCCTTCTATCACATCTGTTTCGTCTTTGGCTTGTGTTCAGGGGAATCGGTCTGACGCAGAGTCTTGTAGGAAAGAAAAGAGGCGTAACGTAACAGCAAAACAATGCCACAGTTGCATTTCGCGTAACTGGTTATTAGGCGGGGTTGGACCTGAAAGATGGGTGACGCTGGCTTGTTTGGCCGTCGGCCACCCGAAAATAGAATCATGGGCTGTGCTCTCGAGTTTTGACACATTAATTAGCGGCAGTGAAATGTACGGATTTCTTTTCTCTTCACTCTCTCTATTTCAAGTGACGTTAACTAGTTAAAGTTAGACAGTTTTATGGACCCGAGGCGGCACGCCGCGTCTCACATCAGGCACGGGTGGTTGTTAGTAATTACCTGCAGTTCCAGGGTCATGTTGTAATTACTCATGATGATGATGCCATCCTGCAAGGCATTGTTTGGCAATTCTGGCAGTAAGTAAGTTGCACACCTATAGGTTAGTATCATTTGCGACTATCAGCACAATCGATCACTCTGTGCCTGGTTATTCCTGGATATTCAGCCGACACTTTTCGCTGAGGACCTTCCTTCATACCGCACAGTGATTCTCTAGCCTTCGGTTTCTTCCTTTCCACCATGGCGGTCGGATATCGCGCTCGCAGGTGACGCCATGGAATGACACCTCGAGCCTCGACGATGCCTAAATCCCGCCCCTGGGTATCCCTGCCAGCCGAAATTCGCCTGCTGATTCTAGAGGAGGTTGCACGGCAGAAGCACCGCGGCTGGCTTCGTTGGCCTCTGTCTGCAAGGAGTGGCGACCGTCCTTGCGAGGGAAAACTTCCGTCGGCTCAAGTTATGGCAGTCTTGTCTCGAGGACTTCCGGCGGTTGACCGTCCGGCAGCGGCATCTCATCCATCATATCGAGCTCGAAATTGAGCTACCGAGACACTCGTGCCCGCATTGCCAGAGAGAGCCGTCACTGCGCTGGGAAAACCGAGACGGTCTGTCTATCAACCGCAGGATCAGGGCCCTCTTTCGGATCCTCAGCACTTGGAAGTTAGCGCGGCAGCGACATACAGCACAGAATGGCCTTCCAAACGGTGTTGCGTTGGGGGGCTCCACGTTTATTCTTCCAGCGAAACCGAACACGAGTTCAAGAACTACCATTTTACGGAGCCAGTGGCAACAGTGACAACAACGGCAAGTGGGATGATCCGGCGCACGGCTGGGTCAACGAGCAGGAGGTAGCCTCGCCTCCTGGCGGCGGCCATCCCAAGGCTCTTTTCCATGATTCATTTGGGTTCCCGCGAAGAGGAGGTTCCTCGAGTTGCTAGCATTACGCGCCTTATTATACGCCGACACCTACGGCGCTCGCTCTTCCCTGGTTCCCTTAGTTATGTGTCGTGTTGTGGACGCTGAGTGCTGTGGAGCAGCTGATCTACGAACCGTGGCGGCAATGGAATACCAGGTCCAGGAAGATGCATGGTCGTTGTAAGTAAACCCTGCCTTCTGCTATGTTCGTCATAATGAATTTGTAAGAACAGACCAAGATTCACCTCCGTTCCGATCACTCGTCGACCCAATCTCCAACTTGGCTCTCTGTCCTCTCTCCTTTCATCATCCGACATCAACATTTGGTACGGGCTGCCCCCGTTCATAAACAAATATCTTTTCTACAGCAGACAGCGGCGTTCTCAAGCCTTCAGAAACCCCTGACACGCCCAGTCGCGCACGTACTTTGCGAGCAGTTCCTTAGTGAGACCGCTTGATGTTCGTAGTGTTGCCGATATCCGCCTGGATTTGGTGGTGTCCAGGATGACATCTCCGAGCGCCAGCCTTTGAAAGTGGTGCTCAAAGAAATCGGCGAGCGAATCGATGCTGCCGGTACCGAGGGCACGCTTCAACCATTCATCATACGGCAAGAAGCTGCCTGGTCCGCGGAGACCAAGTTCGTGTGCCATGAGGGACATTACGTCGCTGGCTGGTTGTCTAACCGGGTTCTCCAGATGCAAGACCGGCGTGCTCACTCTGCCGCTATGGAACAGGATGTCGACGAGAGCCCGGGCGGCGCGATCCACCGGTATCCAGGAGACGTACTGTATCAAGTGACAAAATGGGGTCAGCAAGGGACGGAGCGGCAGAGGAGAAACTGTGCCATAAATCTTGATGATTCGACTTACGCCTTTGAGCAAGGGGAACGCCCCAATCTTTCGGCTCACACTCACCAGGGTCGGGATGTGCTCCCCGATCTTCCACACCCCCTGATTATGCTCCGGCCCGCTGAGCTGCCCGATGCGGACGACCACGGGTTCGACCTCGTCCCTGAGCGATGTCGCTGCAAATGCCGTGATGTGCTCGCATACCCATTTGGCCTCGGCATAACCCATGGGCGCCGCAGTTGCCGGATCTTCCATGACGCGCTCCGGCACTTTCCGGCCGCCCGCGTACTGCTCGACGGCGGCGATGGAGGAGGCAAAGATAAACCTCACCCGGCGCTCCGGATTCGCTGGATTCGCTGCGTGTGCCCGCCGACCGAGCTCGAGCAGCCTCGCCAGCATCCGCAGGTGTGGGTCGAAGCTGTCCAGCTTGCGGCGGAAGTCCATCGGCCATGCCAGGTGGACAATGTGGGTAACGTCGAGGGCGAGACGGGACAGCGTGGACGGACTAGACTGCAGCTGAGCGTCCTCGACCGTCTCGATCTTGTTCCAATGGTGTTTCTTTAACGCAATGGAAGCCCCCGACAGAGCGGCACGGAGCTTCGAAACGGTGCTGTTCTCTGATAAGCCCCCGACATCAGCACTAGCACCCGCATCGGGCGAGGGCCTGGCCACACAAATGACCTTGTCGACGTCCCTCCTCTTTACCAACTGGAACAGCAAGTTTACACCCAGAGCGCCGGTAGCCCCCGTCAAGAGAACGACGACGGGGGTTTGGGTGCTCAACTTGGCAGTGAACTGGGCCACGAGAGATTGCATCTGCGCATGCGCCCGCTCTCGCCCCTGCCCAGGCTCACCACCACCAGCTTCCCAAGATGATCCATGCCGCAGCAGCTCCTCCACAGCTCTCGCGAGCCTTGCAATCGACGGATGGCGGTAGATGAACTCGGTCGAGGCTGCTACCTTTCCGCTGACTCGGTCCGGCTGCAAGCTCGCGACGGCCGAGTTCACCAAGCGAGCCAGACGCAGTGCCTGCAACGAGTCCATGCCGAGCTCGAACAGGTCCTGCTCGTCGTCGTCGGCGGTATCGCCACCACCACCGCCGTCGGGCACAAATACCTGGCGGACCATCTTGCGGATGCCGGCCACGACGTCGCCGCCGCCTCCAATAACCGCACCCAGACCAGCCGCCCCGGCAGCAGCAGCCTCGCTCTCCATGGCCGCATAGGCAGCCCGCATCTCGTCGGCAAAGACCTCATGCACCATCTTCCGACTAACGGACCCCTTATCGGTCCGGGGCACGGCCTTGTGCGGCGGCTTGACGATGATGGCCGCGCGGGAGGTGATCCTCGCATGGCGGTCGAGGGTCGGGTTGACGGCGACGACGACGGCCCAGATGGCGTCGACAAACTCGGCCTCGCCCATCGCGATCCCCTCGCGCGGCTGCACCAGCAGCACGACCTCGAACTGGCCCCGGCCCAGGCACACGGCCGTTTGCACAAAGGGCTGCGCGTGCAGCGCCGCCTCCAGCTGCTGCGGCTGCACTTTCTCGCCCGTCTTGAGCACGATCACGTCGTCGGTGCGGCCGAGGATGCGCACCTCGATGCGTCCCGGGGGTGCGGCCGGGTTGCGCTCGAGGTCGTCTTGGATCTCGAACGGTTGTTGTGTGTCGTCGTCGTCTCCCATCGTCCGGCCGACGACGACGGGCCAGCCAAGCAGGCGGCAGCGGTTGTTGTTGATGTTGTTGTTGTTGTTCTTGGGGGGGGAGGAGGCGGACTCGGCTGCTGCTCCCAGTGCCGACGCCGGCCGGAGCTGCAGGTTTGTGTCGGAGCGTAGCCGAAGGTAGCGCCAGTTGTAGTCTGGCCCGGGGCGGAAGATGGGTGCGATGGGGCCGATCTCGGTCACGCCGTAGTGGTTGACGAGGCGGACGCCGGCGTCTCTCAGGCGGGAGCCGAGATCCGGCGCCAGAGCGCCGCCGCCGACGGCCAGGAACTCGAGCAGCCGCAGCCGCGCCAGCATGCGGCTGCTGCTCTCTGGCGGCATGCTGAGGAGCTCCCCAACGATGCTGGGAACAGTCATCAGCGAGCGGCAGTCGAAGGTCTCCAGGAGCGCCAGCGTCGAGTAGCCCGCGGGGATGATGGACGACGGAGGGAAGCAGCAGGTCATCCCTATCGAGAGGGACAGGGTTGGTGCCAAAAGCCCGAAGCCATGGTACAGCGGGAGGGTGGAGAGGTTGGTCCACTCGACCTGCTCGTCGTCCGGGAACTCGTGGCAGGAGGCATACAGCAGCGGGTACCGCGGGCTGAGTGTGATGGGCTTAGGGAACCCTGTCGTGCCGGAAGAATGGAGAATGAGAGGACTGGTTGGTGTGCGCGTCTGCTGCGCTGGCTCGGTCTGTCCGCCCCTGACAAATCCGTTGGTGCCGGATGTTCCGTCGAGGAAGGTGGCGTAGGGCTCAACTGTCTCGAGCCGGACATGGCCGTCGAGGAAGCCCGCGAGGGCGGGTTTGGTTCGTGCAGAAACCAGCACCGTGTCGCATCCGGTTTTGTGCAGTAGGTGCTGGACACTCGGCGGGGCAAGTCTAGCGGAAAGCAGGAGTACCTGTGGTAGATGAAAAGGAGAGTTAGCTCGGCTGGTGCCAGCCATTGGCACGTAGGGGAGGGGGAAGGGCCGGTGCTCAAGGCGGCCTTACGCACCGGAATATCCAGAGACAGCAGCGAAACCAGATAAAAGAATAGACCGACATCGCTCTCCAAATACAAAGCCAGCGGTTTGGGCTTTCCGTGCTGGTCAAGTTGCCGCAGGCTGCTCAGCCAAGCCGCACTCGCGCTTACAGCCGCGCCCAGCTCTCGAAAGGTGATCGATCGGCCATGGAACGAGGCGTTCCCAGCATTCTCTGCGTCATCCTGCCGTGAAACAGATGCCTGGATGCAAAACACATAGTCCGGGTTTTGTTCGGCGTTGAATTCGATAAGGTCGAGCAGCGAGTCGACGGTCTCCTTTGTTGCAACCTCTGGCTCTTGGGGTAACGCGCTGAACTTGGGGCGTGTGAAGCGGCCTTTTGTCCGGATTACCATTTTTGCACCCGGTATCCGTCGTGATGAGACTAGAGGTGGCAAGAAAAAGAAAGCATGCAAAAAATGTGTGGCTCCGAGTATGTCGCTTTGAGTAGGTAAGTGGTTCTGAGTACAGTACTCTTGTTTCGGACCGTGATTTGTTGGGCTGCCCTCCTCGAGAATCCTTCGGATCCTCGCTACCTATCTTGTGCAGTATGTGTACCCCCCAAGACTACGGCTTCTGATACGGCGAGAGGCGGCTTTGCAATTTTGCTCACTTAATTAGATGGGCCGTGAGACCTCACCCTGGTCCATACGGTGCCTCGCCTCTCTAGTTGTGGCCACGGACCCGAGTCACCCCCTAAATCCGTCGGGGCCGGGTGACCGGTTCTTTCGAATACCAGGCCACCCTGACGGCGCCCGGTGGCTTTAGTAGGCCTTGGCGCTTTTGCGATTGCTTCCTACTGCGAAGTAATATTATAGCGTTGAAATTGGAACTCCCCTGTTCTCCTTGCTTCCACTTATCAAGCACAACAGACAGAACCACATCGAATAGAATTAACTTGATATATTGCTCTATTGTTTGAAATAGTACGCCCTTTATGGGTTTATTTGATGAGTTACCACTACTTGGACGGTTGTCCACGCACGCTAAACGTTCTACCGTGTTCCGCTGGTTACGTGCCTAGGTCCGGACGGGATCCAGTCTGACGGCAAACGGACCGGCGTAAAGGCGCGCCGAGCCCGGGACGCCCCCGGAGGGGACAGGGCCCAAGTCGAGCCCCTGGGAATTCGTGCCTAACATGTGGGCAAATCTGAGAGTGGCCAGGCTTGATGAATTGACTCGGAGTGTGATTGGTGATGTTACGTGGCGTTGACAATGTCATTACCAGACACTATCGTCAACAACGACTGAGCCCAGCCCCTGACCGTCTTTCCACTACAAAGTCAGAGATTGTCTGACTTCCTCTCTCCTGTCTGTCGCAACAGACGATTCGACTCTGGCGTTCAACATGTCAGCCAGCCAAACACGGGATTTCCTGGTCTTTGCCGGTCAGGGCTCCAAGCAGCACTTCACCGAGGCTGGAGCGCCCGACAGCTTACGCGAGCTGCTCGGCTTGGACCAAGAGGTTGCAACCACCTTTTCGAGATTCCTGGACAGGGCAAGAGATGCGCTGCGTGATGAATACTCCAGCGCCCAGGAGGGATGGGGCCTTGGACAGGTCGACGACGCGTTCGAGCGGAGTGATAACCTCCTGTCCCCGCCGCCGAGGCTGCAGTCACACCCGGTGTTCGAGACCATCTCCCTGTATACGCGCCAGGTCTTCGAGTTGATGGTATACCAGTCCCAACGGAAGACACAGCATGTTGCCGAAACAACGGGGGTGTGCACGGGACTATTGGCGGCCATTCTGGCTGCCTCCTTCTCATCGTATGCTTCGGATGATTTCGTCTCGGCCGCCATTGACGGGGCACGCCTGGCATTCTGGATAGGCGTCCGGGCGGCTTCTCTGCATCTGGGATGGAAAGAAGACAGCCCGACGGATACCCGATCGTGTGTTCTGAGCGTTTTTGGAGTCCCGGATGAGAGAATGGGAGAGCTCCTGAAAAGCTACGCGGAGGAAAGCGATGTAAGGCTCATAACGCAAGAATACAACACTCCAACCAGTGTATGCGTGTTCGAAGCTAACCCTTGTGTGCAGGAGAGTTGCGTCGATGTCCAGATCTCGGCCGTCTTTAGCGACAACGTCTTGTCTCTGAGTAGCCACGGCACCGCCCTGCAGAAAGTCGAAACATACCTCAAGGCGCGGCAAGTGGAGTGCCGCTGGGCGCACGTTCACGCCCTCTATCACAGGGGGCCGCAGTCGGAAAACGCGGTGCGGGAGGTCCTCAAGGATGTCGAGAGAAGAAACATATCGTTCCCGGACTGGAGGTCTCTCCACGCCCCCATCTTGTCTGCGGCGGGCGGTAGACACATGGGTCCTATCCCTGCCACGCCTCTGGCTTCGACTGGTCTGCTGGAGCAGGCTCTGCGGAATATGTTTATCGACAAGGTGGACTGGAGGAGGACGAGCGCGAACTTGCGGGACCATGTCACCGAGCGCCTCCGGGGAGATTCTTTGGCGGCATATCGCATCATCGGCCTCGGGCCGGGCTCTCGCTCGCTGTTGAAGTCACTTGGGGGGGACTCCCTGCCCACGGGGCTCCGTGTAGTGGACAGCTTTGCAGAGTCTCTGGCGCCGGCACCGGACGACATTGCTGTGATTGGCCTGTCCGTCAATATCCCCGGGGGAAAGGGGCAGGATCAATTTTGGCAGCTTCTGTCAGGGGCCATGACTACCGTCACAGAGGTAAGCAAGTGTCAGACTCTAGGCCAAAACTTAACAAGGCGTCAGCTAATTACGGGCCACCCACTTGTGACTTTAGATCCCACCAACACGCTTCCGGATGCCAGACGTCGACGAGGGCAAGGGAAAAGCCCAACGGGCCAAGCATGGGAATTTCCTGACGGACCCTTTCGAGTTCGACCCGGCGTACTTCAACCTGTCGCCCAGGGAGGCAAAGTCTATGGATCCCCAGCAGCGCCTTGTGCTCATAGCGGCTCTCGAGGCCCTTGAAGACGCCGGTTATGCTCCTGATTCGACGCCAACTTTCCAAAGAGAGCGTGTTGGTGTCTACATGGGGGTTGCCACGGGCGACTACGTTGACAACCTGCGAGATGACATTGATGTCTACTACAGCCCAGGTGAGCATGAGTCTAGTGTTCCTCTGCGGCTTGATTTCATGGGTGGTAACATCGGAGACTAACACAACAGGGCAACGCCCGACGTAGGCACTTTACGGGCATTCATCGCCGGCCGAATCTCGTACGCATTCAAACTTGGGGGGCCCTCCATGGTCATTGACACGGCGTGTTCGTCCTCTCTCGTGTCTATCTACCACGCCTGCACGGCGCTGAGGTCGGGTGAGTGCGGCACGGCTCTGGCTGGCGGTGTCAACACTATGACCAGCCCGGACATGTACAGCGGCCTAGCACGCGCTCATTTCCTGAGTCCAACCGGCCAGTGCAAGCCCTTCGACGAGACAGCCGACGGCTACTGCCGCGCCGAGGGCTGCGGCGTGGTGGTGCTCAAGCGGCTGTGCGATGCCGTGGCCGAAGGCGACCGCATCTACGGAGTCATCCGGGGCATCGCCGTCAACCAGTGCGGAACGGCCAAGTCCATCACCCACCCGCACTCGGAGACGCAAGCAGCCCTCATGAAGACCGCTCTCGCGTCCGCTCGTACTATCCCGCGGAGCATCAGTGTTCTGGAAGCGCACGGCACGGGAACGCAGGCAGGCGATGCGGCCGAGATGGCGAGCGTTAAGGCCGTCTTCTGTCCCCGTACCCCTGAAGAAACGCTGTACGTGTCGTCGCTTAAGGGGAACATTGGCCACCTGGAGGCCGCATCCGGGGTCGCCAGCCTGATCAAGCTGCTCCTGATGATGGAAAAGGGGCAGATCCCGGCGCAGGCCTCGTTCCGCAAGCTAAACCCCAGGCTGCCGGCAACAGGGCCCGGCCAGGTCACGATCCCTACTCGTATGACGGAGTGGAGGAGAAGGGCCGGACAGGCAACACCCAGGCGGGCGCTGCTGAACAACTTTGGCGCGTCCGGATCCAACGCGGCTCTCGTCCTGGAGGAGTTCGAACCACCCCGACCGCGAGCCCGCATTGCACAGCAGCAATCCGAACAAGACGAGGAGAAGGCGGGTTCTAAGAGGTCGCACCATATCCTGAATATCTCGGCCAAGACTGCCAAGGCACTCGAGGCGGCGAGACGCGACATGGCGTCGTATCTGGCCCAACATCCCAACGTCAGCCTCGACGATCTCTGCTACACGGCGAATGCCAGGAGACAGGAATATCTCGAGCACCGGTCATCCATCGTTGTGTCGGATCGAAACGATGCCCTCGAAAAGCTGGGTGAGCCGGTCAAGGATAGCGGGCAGCCCAGACCCGACAAGCCACACAAGATCGTGTTTGCCTTCTCCGGCCAGGGGGGCGTCTATCCCGGGATGGGGGCCGCGCTCCTGTCCACTGTGCCTCTGTTCAGGAGCATCGTCGATCAGTGTGACGAAATCTTGGCAAAGCATGGCTTCCCCACCGTGAGGGGCTTCCTCGCCAACTCCTCCCAGACCCCTTCTTCCTCGCCGGACAACGCAGAGTACCATATCGTTGTCTCGCAATGCGCTTGCTTTGTCTTGGAGTATGCCCTGGCCATGACATGGAGCGACTGGGGGGTGACCCCGGATCTCGTGGTCGGGCACAGGTAAGTGGACTTTAGCGTTGCCTCTTCAATCTTGAAAAAAGACATGGTGAGTCAGTGACTAGATGGAAGCTAACGCCGGCCAAGCATCGGAGAATACGCCTCGTTCGCATTCGCCGGAATGATGAGCATGGAGGACGCTCTCCTCCTGCTGGCCTGGCGGGCACGGCTCATGGTGAGCAAATGCGCACCCAATGCCACGGGCATGATGGCGTGCCGACTCCCTCGGACTAGCCTAGAGCAGTTGCTGGCCGATCACCCGCACGATCTGACGGACATCACGATATCGTGCTTCAACAGTCCCGGCGACATGGTCCTGGCCGGGCCGCTTACCTCGCTGGACAAGCTCTCGCAGCACTGCAAGAACGAAGGGGCGCGGCAGAAGCGCCTGGATGTCCCCTACGGCTTCCACTCGCCGGCCATGGAACCCATTCTGGAGGATCTCGACCAGTGTGCTGGCTTTGTCAGGTTCCATCGGCCGTCCTTGCGGGTCGGATCGAGCTTGCTCGGCAGGCTGTTCAAGGAGTCCGAGACGGTCGACGGTGGCTACTTCTCGCGGCATGCGCGGGAGCCCGTAAACTTCTGCGGCGTTGTGCAGGACACTCTCCAGGAGCTCGAGGGCAGCCATCCAACTTTTATCGAGATTGGCCCCTCTCCCTCAAGTAAGACGGCTCCTCCAAGAAAAAAGGCGTGTAACTCAACGTTTTGGAGCTAACCAAGAGCACACACAAACAGCCGAATCCATGCTGAAGCAGATATTTAGCCAACAACCTTACAGCTTTCTGTGCTCTCTGACCCCAACGCGCCCGGCCTGGGAAAGCCTCAGTGCGGCGCTCCAGGGACTCTATCTCCGTAGATACGGCATCCGCTGGCGGCAAGTGTACCGCGGGTCGCCAGCCAAGTTCATCACGGGGTTGCCTGGATACCCCCTGAACCTCTTGAGCTATGCCGTGCTCTACAAGCCACCGCCCAAGCACGGCATTGGGTCTAACAAGGCCGATCAGAAAGCCTCGCCGCCCCGGTATGCCTTCTTGACCAACGTCAAGGCGGCCCAGAACGGGAAGACGTCGACCTGTCAGACATCCACGGCCATGGGGCCGATCCAGAGTTTCATCGAGGCGCACCAGGTCGGAGCCGTGCCTCTGTGTCCCGCTTCCGTATACCTCGAGATCGTCTCCCAGACACTGGCGCACCACACGGCCACTGACATTGAGAGGAGCATGTTCATGTTCGAGAACGTCAAGTTCGACCACCCGCTGATTGGCGGCAATTCGCCGTCCACCACCGCCATCCAGACCACTCTGACCATCCAGCCGGGGGAGGGCCACAGCTACGCGTGCTCCTCCAAGTCTGGCAACTCGCTCTGCGCGGGAGACGTCCGCAGCCTGGAGCGCTCCTCCCAAACCGCGATCGACCTGCTGGCCCGCCGGCAAGGCCGTGTAGCTCGGCTGATGCGGTCATTCGACGACACCCGCGGCTCTGTTCTGGTCGAGTCCTTTTCGGAACGAACCATCTACCAGCTCATATTCCCGCGCGTGGTGCAGTACAACAAGCCGCTGATGACGCTCCGCCAACTGACCACCGCCGCGTCCGGGTCCGAGGGCTACGGCGTGTTCGATCTGCCCTCTCCCGCAGAAGCCTCTCCGGAGGGCCGTTTCGTGACATCCCCCGCCTTTGTCGACACCCTGCTCCACGCGCCCGGCTTCGTGGCCAACACGCTCGCGGGCGCCGACACGGCGTGCATCTGCGTCGCCGTCGAGCAGGCCCTGATCCCGAGCGACCGTCCTGAGCTGCACCAGCAGAAGCAGCCGCTCCGGGTGTACTACTCGCTGGTCGACATCGAGCACTCGTACATCGCGGACGCGTACGCGCTTGGCACTGACGGCAGAGTCGTCGGCTATGTCGAGGGCATGTGCTTCAGGAAGGTCAAGCTCGCGGCGTTCAAGGCCCATCTATCCCGTCTCGCGCAGCGGTCCGGCGGGGCAGCACCCGACCGAGGACGGAATAACAACAACAGCACCGTGGCGGGGATCCCGGCTGCTAATACCAATACCCTGGCTCCGCGAGGGCGGCAGGGCAGCGGCCCCTCCGCGCCCGTGGCCCCCTCTTCCCAACCTTCCGAGTTCACCGACATGTCAGCAACCATCTCCACCCTGGTCCGCGACCTGAGCGGCGTCGACTTCCAACCCACCGGGACCACCACGCTCGCCGAGCTGGGCCTCGACAGCCTGCTGTGCGTGGAGCTGTCCGCGACGCTGGCCAAGACGCTGCGGTGCGAGGTCTCGCCGGACGCGCTGCAGGCGTGCGGCAGCGTGGCCGACATTCTGGAACTGCTCGTTGTGGGCAAGGGGCGGGCGTCGTCGGCGGCGACATCGGACTGGTCGGCGGGGCGGCCGACGCCGCCGTCGTCGTCGCCAGCTGGGTCGTCTTCGCCGCGGGGACGAGCAGAGGTTGGTTATAGCCCTGTCGGGGAGGCGGACCACGAGGAGCCCCAGGTGCTCGCGCTCGGTGGAGGCGGAGGCGGAGGCGGGGGAGGATCGGCGGCGCTGGAGGATCTCGTCCGCTCCGTGTGCGGCGTCGTGCCAGACGACCATGCGACGCCGCTGGCTGCGCTTGGCGTCGACTCGCTGCTCTCGATCGAGCTCTGCCAGGCGCTCAGGGATGACCTCGGTGTGACTGTCGATGACCACTCTGTGGTTGGTGATCTGACCTACGGACAGCTGGAGGAGATGTGCGCAGCCCAGCTGGCCGCCGCTGCCGCGCCCCGACCACCGGTGATGGCCGACGGGAAGAGCCAGCAGCAGAACCGGGACAACAACGACCAGCAAGAGGGGCGCATGATGGTCCGACAGCTCCAGAAACGCAGTGACGGCGGCGGGGGCCGGCACAACGCCAGCGGCTTGTACCTGTTTCACGATGGCAGCGGGTCGTGTGCCATGTACGCGCGGGTCGGCCAGCTCGGCCGCGACGTGTACGGCGTCCCCAGCTTGAAGTCGGGCGCGCAGACGCTTGAGGGCCTCGCGGCTGACTATATCCGACGGGCCAATCTCGCTGGGCAGGACGGCCTGATTTTGGGAGGTGAGTGCTCTTCTCTATCAGCCAACTTTATCCTGCCTGGAACCACAAAAAAAAAAAAAAGCCTTCCAGTGGACAAGACAACTAACAGAGCAATACTGGATCTACAGGATGGTCGTTCGGAGGCGTGCTGGCGTTTGAGATCTCCCGGCAGCTGGCCACCCTCCACGGTAGGACCGTCAAGGGGCTCATCCTGATCGACTCGCCAGCACCGGTCAACCACCAGGCGCTGCCGGGCAAGGTGGTCCAGCACGTGCTCAGTCGTAGAATGCTTGGGTCGGCGGCGGCTCGGGAGATGCTGGAAGCGGTGGCGGCCAACTTTGGGCGGTATGCCGCCCTGCTGGAGACGTACAGCCGTGGTGATGCCGCCACGGCGGCGCCCTCTTCGGTGCCCTGCGTCTTGATCCGCTGCAGGAGGACCATGGACCTGGCGGCGCTGTGTGATGTTAACAACTACCCCTGGCTCAGCGACATCGCCGCGGCGGACGAGTCCATCCGCACCTGGGAGCGGCTGCTCGGCCGGCCCTTGCCCGTCTTGAACCTCGACTGCGACCACTTCAGCCCGTTTGAGCCAGAGAATGTGAGAATCTCTCTTTATCCCCCCTCCAACACCACTGATCCCCTTGTTTTTGGTGGTGATAGATCATCTTCCCAAGCTGCAGATCGGCTAACGTTGCTGTGCTTGGCCACAGATTGCGGAACTTTCACGGAATTTGCGACAGGCGTGTGAGATGTTGGAGGCCTAGAGAGTGGAAGTGTGGATAGAGAGCGTTTGTCTGGATTCTGTAGAGGAAGGAAAAAAGGGGTTGGGGTTTGAGGGGGCATCAGTCTGGCCCATTTCTCGCCAGCTTTCTGCATTTCTTGCCATCCGCGTTTGTTCTTACATGATTAGACTGATTTTAGCCACGTATTAAGTGCGTAAGGAGTATCTATGTATTCCACGTCAAGCGCGAGGATGCCGGAGTCCGGACGGCCTGCATCCCGGCATTCGCACATCAAAGTGATGGATCTGAATACAGTAGAGTACGATCCAGCATGTGTCGAGCCTATTCATAGGTATATGTATCGAAGCTTGTAAGTTGCAAGTTCTCCAGCCACGTTGACGACAGCCCAGACGTCCGTCACATATCGACGCCCACGGGGCTGCTCTTAGGAAGGGGGGAAGCCGACCACCAACAGGCCGGAGACCGCGCTGCCAACTCAGGCGGCTGCTGCGGTGAAGCCCCGGATGATACTATCAGTACACAGGCAGTAGTCGCTGCAATAGCACACCTTGCCACAGCATTTATCGGCCTTGATGTAGCTGATGCTGCATGGTCCTCCGTTAGGGACGCAGTCGACGCGAGAAGTCGTCGTTGCCAAGGCACTGGTAATGGTCTGCGTCCTTGTCTATTGCGCAGGCGTTAACAAGGGCAATCGAGGGTCAGTCCAAGCACGACACTCAACTTGTCTGCTGGACTATGAAACAAGAAAAGAAAGAAAAAAATAAGAGAGAGGCACAGAGAGAGAGAGAGAGAGAGAGAGAGAGAGCGCAAGCATACAGTTCCACTTGTTGTAATGGTATTCATGACCGTAGGACCATACCGAAGACAGGTGCATGCTGCGGAGAGAAGAGAGCCGGCGGCCGTAGTATGCACGTCGGGGATGTCCGCCTGTCTCTTCACCCCCGGAGCCGGCGTGGGGTTTCCGTGCAGCTGATATCGTACACGGTCGATGTCCTGTTGACGTTGAGGGTGATGGTGCTGAAAAGATGTTTCGGGGTTAGCAAGTCGATGGCTATACACAGTAAGTACATGCAGGATACACCCAGGCCACACCCCCTTAGGGGTGGACCGGACTAGACATCGCTGAGTCGGACTGTCCTTCACTCTACGTACGTTGTCTCGTGGGTCGCAACCGTGTATGTTCTCGTGACAGTTTCATGGACAAATGAAGCACAGAACTGGCGTCCGACGTGGCCGAGCCGTGAGATCTCAAGGACAGCGGCCGCCAGACCTGGTACGAGGTTGCACTGTTGTGCCTGGACGAGGAGCGGGCCAACCGGAGGCAAGCCGAGGGACAGGGTTACTGAAACGCATGTTGGGATCTTGCGCTCAAGGGCAGAGAGGATTTCGCGGTTGAATAAATAATACTGGAGAGATTCTGGGTCTCGCTAAGGTAGAGATAGAAAGAGCCGGAGCCTGGTTTTTGGGTTGGAGCAGTCGAGACTTGAGACTCGAGCCGCGGTGGCTAAACATCACCCTTCTTATATACCTAATGATTTAACTACTCGTTCTTGGCTGGGTGATATCTAGACCACGTCTAGTGATGGGCTCGCCCCCCTAGTCGTGCTGCCTCTCCGACCGGTTGTGGCCGCAAGGAACCAAAGGTGACTTTTATGAGCGATCGAGCCGTCTTGAGCGCCCCTTCGCTGCCGTACTTGAATGTGCTTGGCTCTTTCCTGGACGTCCCAGGTTGTTTAGGTTGTTGGCGCCACTACCTCCCGGACACGCTGAGACCGGGGCGCACATAGTCATTACCTATTGTTCAGTCTGTGCTGTGCCTCTGGTCGCGTAGAGCAGAACATGGCCCCCTGTGATAGAGTCAAGTATCCGTACACTACCCGGTTGCAGGTTGCATCAGCTGCGGTCATGGGTGCCCCAACCAGTCATGAAGGGGCACTAAATAGTTCCGGGTCAGCCTCAGCTGCGCTTGCTGTTGTGGCCTGGCAGGTTAGCGCCACCGACGCCCTCCCAGAGTTTGTAAAGCACTCTGTCAGCGAGAGAAGGTCACGTACAAGACGACGCGCGTTAACGCCCTAGGTTCAGTACCAGGGCTAGTGTACGCCAGCCTGGCCGACTGGTCATCCGACATGGTGCCCAAAAAACTAAGGGGGTCTGGGCGCTCTTGGGATCTCATTCCATTCCAGGCAAGCTGCTCGTCTGTGGCATGGCTCAGGTGTCAGCCAGCTGAAAAAGCCATGGTCCACTCCCAGGTTGGGGCGCCCCAGTGTCTATTACACCGTCTCGAGACCGTGTAATCAAGTCGTTCGTGTCATTATCTGCCCCCCTTCACCCCCCTCTCCCCACTCAAAGTCAATGCACTTTTGCTTTAGAGCCGGGTCCAGAAAATCTTTCCTGTTCCTTGGTAATAATGGGCTATCAAGCGGCCCATCGAAGACCAAAAACCCATAACTAACTAAATCGGTAACTTCAGGTGGTTTGCAGTTGGAATGGAGAAGGCAAAAGGGCCCACCGTCGGAAGAAAAGAAGAGAGAGAGAGAGAGAGACAAAAAAAAGAAGAAAGGTTGGCCGGTTCTTTGCTCGTGGAATATGTGCTGGAATTGATTGAAAATGAGAGATATCGCTGGACGGGTTGTCACCAGTGTCTCGGCCTCCGATCCTCACCAATGCAGGAGCGAGGGGCCATCAACAGATAATTACAGCAGATAATTACTTGCATCCCCAGCCAAGTCAGGTAATCAGGAAGTTGGACGCGACCTATAATTATGGCTAGCAACCAGGCACAAGAAGAAGGAGCCGGCGGCATCGGGCGCCATAAGGACCCCTGTTACACCCTGAGTTGCTTTTTGTTTGCTTGATCCTTCCAGTACGCATCAGAGCAGTGGTGGACAAAACTTCGTGCGATTGACCGGGATATAACCACAGCTGCCGTTCGTTAATATGTACAGGATGTAGATAGGTACTTTGTATGCTGATAACTATCGGGCCGGAACATGAGTGAACATGATCCAAGAGCGTCCGCTTCGTCTGTGTATCTATCACAGTACAGCTTAATTAAATGTTGGATACGAACGACTTGCGCCCGTTGAAGATGGGAAAAAAAAGGGTTCAAGTTTGCTGTGGGGCAACACAGAATGCAGATCGGACCGTGAAATGTGAAATATGAGATGGGGCAAGGGTGAGCACGGAGTTCAAGTCCTGAAGATACCGAGCGACCCTAGCGCAAATCATGGTATACAACATCTCCTTACGAGTGTCCACAACGAGACTTTCAAAGTTTGATGCCAAAGCTCATTGCTTGCCAAACAACATGGCGTCTGGATCGCATCCCTGCGTCAGGTACAGCCTGTTATGCCCATACATGAGTTCATAAATTCTACATGTACATGTACCAGGCGAGAATGTGCTGTAGTGGCCACACAGCCTCTCAGGCCGGACGGCTTTACACCGAAGCGGGGCGTTTCCCGTTCACGCATGCGCCAGTCCTGTCCAGTACTGTACGGAATAACTGAATCCAAAAGATCGGCGCCAGGGATTCGGCAAGGGCTCCCACTGCGCTAGTATATTAGTGCTTAGATTGCAGAATGCAGAATGCCGTGCGGCAGATGGACCGGTGGCCTGGTCTCGCCGGTACACGTGGCACCACGCTTCAGCCACGGCACACGTGTGAAATCACTCATCAGTCCTTGGTACCTTTTGGCATCCGTAGTGTAGAAACATGGAAGGCAAGAGAGACAAGTCTTGGTCCAACGCTTCGTATTCGAACCTTCTTGCCGATTCGGGCAAACTGGCTGCTGCATCGGACCACCACCTTTCATGCAGGCTGGCTCCGCCGCTTCGTTTCCTCTTTCGCATGACGGGGTTCCCAGTGACAGCCGGCAGCGGAACTGCTGCATTGCTCCATTGATCCGTGGTCACCCGGAATCTTCTGGTACAGGTACGGATTACGGGGCATCCCATACATACCTCCTAAGCATACACATGTACATGGATCCAGGCCAGAGCAAGGCCACATCTCAGCCTGTTACGCCGGTCCGAGCCCGAGTTCACTTTTAAAGTTCTGCCCGCATAAGTGGCCCCGGTGCCTCCGCCCCGACCCCTTTGAGGGTACACTAATGCTCCGTACCGTGGTAGTGTAATTGGTATGTACGTACAGCATTTGACCACTTCTTCGCGCCTCGGTTTTTACGCCGTGGGCGCCACGGCACATGGCTCTCTGCACCCATCGTGTATGATGACATCATGTTCGAGACCGTTATGCTGGCGAGGTTCATTTGATACTATCCACGCAGCCAGGTCAAGAACGGCCAGGACAAGACTGGTCTAGTGTACGTGGACAGTCCTACCAACACGTGGTTGTTTTGGAGAGGCTGCCTGGCCGGAAAAGCTCAGCCAAGGACTCAATAGGGAGACATTCTGAGCTGCTGCTGGGGTTGATGTCCTGCGCCCAATACCCAGCGGTAGGTACTGCACAACAGCTGCAGAAGGACTCCGCTTAGCGGAGCTCCGTGTAACATCATCGTCTGGGGGGTTTCCTTGCTCAGCGCCCCTGGCCAACCCAACCGCAAACCTCCAGTTCATGCGAGAAAGCCACACCCACTCTGCCCGCCACGCCTGCTAATTAGCCAGTAATACATACTAAGGAAGAGAGCTCCAGACGGTATGACGGAACAGCGTACCTACCCCTGTTCCGTATCGTGTAATCTGGGGGTAGAGGGACCGAAGAACCGCGTTGCGTGGACAGCTAACTCGGGGTAACTCGCCGCTGATGCATGTCTCTTCAACACCATTGGTCACGAAAGCACGAAAGGGGCTCCGTTTCAGCAACTTCACCGTTATAGCCATTATGTAAACATTTCATTAAAGTTATGTATTCATTTATTGATTTCTTGGGGGTTTAAAACGTCGAGGTTCGTGATATCACGGCAACCCCCAACGGCCCCAGAGTCATTGCGCTCTATTACATAGCAGAATTCTGTGCTGAGACACCGAGCCGCCTGCCAAAGAATTTTTATTTATATCCAAACCGAGCGAAAAGTGCCTACCACGAGGAAGTCGCGACCTGTTCGTTCCGGGAGCCGTTGTTTCGCCCGTCTAATACTTTACTTCGAGGTTAAAAATGGGCGCCCTCAGACAGGGTGATGCTTTTCCTGAGGGCGTAGCCTTTACGTACGTCCCCCCAACCGGAAGTCTTGATCTCACGGTCTGCGGCCGGCCGATAGGGTACGACGCCAGCAAGGGTACGTCGCCTCACCAACCCTCCCCTTTTGCCCTTTTCCCCGTCTTCTTCTTCTTTTTCTTTTTTTTTTCGCTCCTTTTCGGTGTGCCAAAAGATAGGAATAGTAAATCCCGTGATTTGTAGAATTCAAGAACAAAAAGGTCGTTCTGGTTGCCGTCCCAGGCGCCTTCACGCCGACGTGCCAGGAGCAGCATGTTACATCCTACCTGGCTCACGTAGCCGACTTCAAGCGCAAGGGAGTCGACGCGATCATCATCATCGCCTCCAATGATGCCTTCGTCATGTCTGCCTGGGGCAAGGCCAACGGCGTCCACGACGAATCCATTGTATGTTTCAAAGCTCCTTCGTCTCCATTTCTCGAGTCTACATCAAGCCCGACACAGGTCCACTCACTACCCCGAAATATAGTTCTTCATGACGGATGATGATGCCAAGTTTAGCAAGAGCATCGGCTGGAACTTCGGAGATCGGACGAATCGATATGCCATCGTCGTGGACCACGGAAAGGTGGTCTATACCGCGTTGGAAACTGAGCTTGCGAGCATTGCAAGCTCGGGCGCCGAGCCTGTCCTGGCCGCGCTCTGACTGATTGAGTGAGCGGCCGGGGCTTTCCGATGGGACCGAAACAACGAGGACCAGACATCGAAAGGGGTGGGGAAGCAGACAGGCAATCTTTTGTATGAGGGTGGATAACAAGTGCTACATATCTCAACTAGGCAGTTGCCCGGCAAAGGGAGGAGGCCTCTCTTCTCGAATATGTCATCTGCTTATGAGGTACCTGCTGGATTAGCTCGCCACAGCTGGTCCAAAAAAAAAGGAAAACGAGAAATAAAAACCAGGCCAGCTTTTTAGGAGTGATGAATGTAGTTAGGTTAACTAACGCGAATACTTAATTGTATCCTCGTTTGTCTTCTCTCAATCCTTTAAACGGGTCAAAAAATCCAAGCCAAGAGAGGCGAAAGAAGTGTGTAACTAAAAGGAGTTATTATGCGACAAGAGCGGAGGAAGAGGAAGATGAAATTTGGTTGGTCGATATACGTGCCCACATACCTAGGTAGAGAGCACTTAACTAGGTAGGTAGCAGGGAGCCGGAAAGACGTGCCAAGTTGCCACGGTACGGTACTTTTTTTATCCACTACGGTCAACCACCTGTTTGCTTACTTATGGTACCGCATGTGGCTGTACACGTAGTATGGCACCCGCGCCTGTCTCGTCATTGTTGGTAAGATCTACCCAGCCGGTCGAGAACGTCCGAAAAACCGTAGAGCACCCCCGTAGCTCTTGCCGCTGGTAACGTTGTACCGCGTGCCGGTTTGTGCGGCTCAATACGGAATACAAGACCGATGTCACGAACTAGCCATCTAAGGTGACCAAGGACTGCAGCCAACACGCGGGGACGTGTAGTCAGCCAATCGCTTAACCGACCAATCAGGTTGGATCATTAGGCAGACAGCATGATCTAAGGGGGGATCATTGAATCAATACCATGATCCAGGGAAAAGACTATGGATCGATGGACCATTACAATGATCCATCGATAGAGGAACAAGGTACAAAGACAGGAACACTAGTATAAAGTCACTCTTTAGAGAGAGCCCTAGAAGCTCTCCAGCTAGCAACACAATCATAGTCTTGGTCCTAGCCTTGAGCGTCATCACTATAAGAGACACCCGTTGTTTGTGAACCCTTTGGCTTCACCGAACCTTCAGGCTCTGTCAACCATACCTTCGCTGAACCCTTTCAGAGGATAGTCTGACTGGGTTCGTCACAGGTATATAGACCTATCTTGCTACTTAGCTTGGTAGGCAAGGTGATTGAGGTAGCACTAACCGAGTGTATCGCCTAAGCGGTAGAGAGATATAGGATTATTCCCAAGATATAGATAGGCTTTTGCCAGGGAAGGTCAACAGAAGTAGTAGTCAGAGTGGTAACCGATACGGTATATACAATATAGGGGAGCTGTCAGGACCGGAATAGTCCTAGTGGGTTGAAAGTTAGAGTGAATGGGTACGAGAGGCATATAGGGTCACTAAGCATAGTGGGAGATGTGTCCTAGCAAGCAGTAGAATTGAGGTTGCACTGAACTCTGCCAAATCCCTTCCCTCTTCATGTCCTTACTGCCCTTTTTGACCCCCCGATATCCAGCTTGCTGTCAGGACCAAGGAAGCGGTAGGACTCTGTCAGGGCCAGGGAGAGAGCAAGCTGAAGGTACGAGGCTCGGAACATGCTACTGAGAGGGGTCTGAGCCGTATCGGCCCGGAGACGTGGGGTCGGGACTCGGAAAGGTGGGGCATATAGCACTATTGGCGCGGCATGACACTGTTGGGGAGTAGCGAGTGAGCGACGGTCACGAGGGGCTCGCACGTATATCTCTCGTCTCGTGACCGAGAGCGGAAAAGGGGGCAAACTAGATATCGCGGTGTCAAAAAGGGCAGTAAGGACAGGAGAAGGGAAGGGATTTGGCGGAGTTCAGTACACCCTCAACTCTACTGCTTGCTGGGACCCATCTCCCATTGTGCTCAGTGACTCTATATGCCTCTCGTACCCATTCACTCTAACTTTCAACCCACTAGGACCATTCCGGTCCTGACAGCTATGTTGAAAAATTAGATACGTAGCGTTAGCTATACACCGTAGCGACACGCCCGGCCGGATGGCCGCCTATAGCTTTGTCGTCACCAAGCCGGAAAAGTGAGTTCCGGACAGTTGGATGAGCGGGATCATGGGAAGCGCCCCGGCAGCCTCTGAGGCTGCTAGAGCGCCGTATATAAGCGGATACCACACATGTAAAATAGCGAGGAGGGACCGCTTGCTCTTATAGAGCGGGGCGATCGCCCCTGTGGTGTAAGAAAAATAATAGTAATAATAATAATATAATCAGACTCCCACAATTTGGACTTATCCCACTTTCATTGTGTGAGTAACGTCCCAAGACCTGCATGTGAGAGTGGGGAGCGTTTATATGGGAGGCGTTGCATTTCACATTCTCCATCTGACGTGTTTGTTCTCTCTAATTATCCGCCATCCCAACTCCGCCCGAAGTTCCTACACCTTCAAAAACCCCTGGAAGTAACCGGCCAGCCTCTCCGTCTCCTCCGGATAGCATGACGTGCCAACCCACAGATCAGGCCTCACAACCGCCACGGCGCCCTTCTGGTGATTTGCCCCATACGTCGTGTGCGCATCCTCGTCCGGTGCCCGGTCATCGTACACGACAACGGTCGACTCGAGCTGCAAAAGGGGCGCCAGCAAACCGCGACCATCCTCTGAGGCAGCAAACTCGTAAAACTCAAACGGCAGCTTCTTGACCACCAGTACCACCTGGAAGAGCCCCTCCCTTCCGTACCGGCGATAGAACCCTTTGGGATCCGAGAGCGCCGACCCAAACCGCGCCACCTGCCGCCGCACCTCGGCGCCTTCGAGCGAGGACGCAAACACCACCAGCTTGAACCGGCCCGCGCCGGTGAAGACGTCATACAAGTACCCGGTGCGGTCGGTGGCGTGGCACACGCGCGGGTTGGGCGCGCGCACGCCGTTGCGCACCCGGATCGGCAGGCGGGTGTTATTCTTGTCGCTGGCGCGTGGGGGCGCCACGACGGACTCATCGTAGGGGCAGTCGACGCCGAGCAGGAACTGGCCGTTCTGCTGGAAGAAGCGGCCGATGAACTCGAGGTCCTTGGCGCGGTCGCCCTTGGTGCGGTTGTGTGCCGTGCTGTTGCCATTGGCGTGGCCGTTGGTGGTGGCTCCGTTGGTCCCGTTGGTGTGGGCCGCTTCCAGGGCCGCGACGTCGTCGAGGTCGGGTACCCCGAGCGTTGAGCCCGAGATGAAGCGGAGATACTCCCCCGACACGCGGATGATCCGCGTTGCGTGCTTGCGGCGCTCGCTGGTGTAGGTCGGAAGGAGCGTCTTGGGGTCGGCCAGCCCCTTGGATGCGAGCCCGAGCTTCCAGCCCAAATTGCACACGTCGAGGATCGAGGCGTTCAGGCCGAACGCGCCCAGGACGCTGTGGACGTGACTGGAGGAGTTGTTGTGCCGTGTTAGCAGTTCTCGGTTCAACACGCAAAAAGCATAATCACAAGGGGGGTGAATTCTCGCTTACGCTGCATCGCCGGCCAGGTGCACCCGCATGTCGGGCGACGAGTAGGATCGAGCAACACGCTCCGAGACTGTGTGGCTTGTGTTAGTTAATTACCCGGGTACTTGGTTATGTTCGGCAAGAAAGAGGGGCTGTTGCAATAACAAAGGCCGGGGTATTACTCTTCCAGATGGCGAACCAGCTCAGGGGCGCGCCGAACTTCAGCTTATACGGAGCAAACACCTTGTTGGCCTGCTCGAGAACCTCGTCGGGCGTGATGGAGTGGACCTCAACTTTGCCTCCTGATTCGGCGAAGGATGGGTCCCGGGCCTGCCTCGAGGCGCTGATCGGTCCGGTCTGAGACACATCAAGCTGTGTGTACAACCTGCGGCGGAACAATGAGCACTGAGGAGAGCATCATTCGGGGACGAGAAATCAGGGGCTCCGTATGCGTACCTGATGTACCCATCCTCGCGGGGGATTATGGCACAACAGCCGTGTTCGGAACTCATGACCATTCTGTTTTGTCGTGAACACCCAGTGCCCTGATTAGTTGTTTCGCCATGACAGAAATGGTTCTCCAATACTGGTCAAATAAGACTCCAACGTACCCGAACACCCAGGCATGGGGATAATCCGTCTCAAAGATACAGTCCATGATGCCCCAGTAGATGTCAGTGCTGACGCCGTCAAAAGGGATCCCGAGGCTCTTCCGGACGCTGCTCGAGCCGCCGTCGCTGCCGACAAGGAACTTGGCCTGGATGATCTCCTCTTCCCCGGTCTGGTGGTTGTGCACGGTTGCGCGGACGGGGTACTCGGGCGCCTCGAAGCCGCTGCCCTCCTGGTCCTGGCCGCGGATTTCAAATCCGGCCAGGGTGCGGCTCCGCTCGACGATGGTCTTGTGCCGCAGCAGATCGCGGATGTAGATGCGCTCAATTTGGCCCTGGGTGATGACGTGCAGTCCGCGGTACCGCGAGTCCGACTGGTGCGACCGGTTGAACAGCAGCTTCTCGCCGTCCTTGTACATGGCCGTCCGCTCGATGATCGGCCCTTCCTCCTGTATCTCGGCCGCGAGGCCCCATTGCGACACGGTCTCGAGAAAGCGCGGCTGCACTCCGTCAGCCCGCCCCGCGGCTAGAGGCCCATCTGCCTTGTCTATCGTGATGATGGGTGTTTATTAAGCAACAGTGATCAAATAACAGTCGGCTAACCGTCGGGGGGCTATCTTGGGTAAAGGCATACCGATAATGCGGAACGAGACCCCTTGCCGCAACAGACTGACCGCGAGGCCCAGTCCACTGGGGCCAGCTGGCAAATGTGTGAGCGAGTTGCGCCATAAAATTCAAATAGTCCGCCTGTGATCCGGGGGAGTGCATGATGAGCGCCTAATTACCTCCGACAATCAGCACGTCCACTTCGGACCTGGGCTGCCACCACTCGGGCGTGCCGTGCGGGCTGTTGGTCCCGTCGTACAGCGTGGGCCAGCTCCGGAGGACATTGATACCCAGGTGGTTGTGCGTCGGCGACGTGACCAGGTCAACAGACGGAGGCGGTACGTAGTCGCCCTCAGACTCGGGCTCGACCTGGTCCTCGCCGTCCGCCTCCGCCGTCTGGGCCTGGTCAGCCTCCTGGTATCCGTTCTCCCACGTGAATTCGGGGCGTTTCGTGGCCATTTTGGCTTGCAAACGTCGGATTGGTGCAGATGTCAAAACTCTCACTCAACCTCGTAGTCGTGGTTAGAGATACACTTAGTCAGGGTCGTTACCAGGCGAAGTTGGCGATGGCGGTGAGACTCGCAGTTTTGAACCAATCTCGTCGCCCACCTACCTCCATCGCCCAATGAAAGACCAATCCTGGAACATAGTCCATCTCGATCCCGCTCGCAAGCTGAGGTCCCGATACTCCGGTCCCCGTCCCGGTCTGGCGGGGCCACTGCTCGGGTCCGCGGGATCCGCTCACTCCGGACTTGTCCGGCTCTGTGCAGGACCACGCCGGGCGACGAGACCGGGCAGACGGGGCTTGCAGGTATGCATCACGGAGATTTCCAGCTGAACGGCTTGCAAAGAAAAAAAACGCGCGTTTGACCCCAAACTTGACGCAGGCGGCTCTTAGATTCCGCTACACCCAGTCAGAATATCGTACGACTATTTGTATCATCAATCCGGTCATCATATCGGTGTCCATGGACGCATTGGGCAAGACATCAGACGAAAATGGCCATCAACGGAACGCAGAAGATTAACGGCAAGGCGAGCCAGCCATCCGGCGGCCTCGACGAGACGTCCCTGCAGTTGCTGCAGCTCAGTGGCCTGATCCAGACATGGACGGCCAACTACATCGCCGCGAAGAATGACACATCGGCCGATGACCAGAGTCCACTGCCGTCGAGGGAACTTTTTGACGCGCAGAGGACGCTCCTGGCAGCGGCGGGTATGCTCACGGAGCTGGTCAGTGACCCGTCCAGCCGCATCATTGAAGTGGCTCTGCAGCAGTTCGAGGCCCGCTCCCTGCATCTGGCGGCGGCCACGCGCGTGCCGGATATCCTGGCCGAGAAGGGCGAGATGAGCGTGGATGAGCTGTCGTCTCAGGTTGGGATTGAGAAGAAGAAGCTCTGTGGGTTCCCCTCCCCCTTCCCTCTCCGTCCCTCCATTATCCCTGAAGAGAAACCTCAGCCCGCCCCCTTCCCGCACAAACTCTCCCCCCCCTTTTTTCCCCCATCCCAGCAAATCACTGACCCTTTACAATCTTGATTCAGCCCGCGTAATGCGCTGCCTCTGCTCGATCCACCTCTTCAGCGAGCCGCGCGAGGACGTGTTCGCCAACAACCGGATCACGTCCGCGCTCGTCGGCAACGACCCGCTGCGGGCGTACGTGCTGCTGGGCGGGCAGGACGTGTACACGGCGTCCGACTACCTCCCGCGCACACTGCGCGACCCCGTCAAGGGCCCCTCGTACTCGGTCGAGGTCACCCCGTTCCAGGACGCCGTCGGCACGTCCGCGCCCCGCTGGACCTGGCTCGAGGAGCAGCCCCGCATCCGCGACCTCCTCGACGGCCGCAACGGGCCCGACGGCAAGCCCAGCGCGTATCCGGGTAACTTTGGCACGGAGATGCAGACCCTCGCTGAGAGGGTTGCTGCTAGGCAGAGTGACCGGGAGGAGAAGGTCGCCCGGCCCGAGCATGGGCTGTTTGGTCTGGCGATGGTGGGCGGCGGCAGGGTCTTTGGCCTGGCTCATCTTTATGGTATGGAAAACTTCCCAAGTTGGTCAGAGTTTGACTTTTTTTTTTTTTTTTCCCCTTTGATACTGACATTGTTGTTGTAACAGACTTCCCTTGGGCTTCGCTCGGCGAGGCTACGGTCGTCGATGTTGGTGGAGGCATGGGTGAGTTCGATTTCAGCCATGCTGCTTAATTGATTAAAGCAGCGGAATGCTAACACCACCTACTACCGCATGGGGCAGGCGGCTTCTGTCTCCAGCTGTCGCACATCTACCCGTCGCTGCGCTTCGTGGTGCAGGACCGGGGCCCGGTGCTGAAGCAGGGCGAGACGGAGCTGTGGCCGCGCGAAAACCTGGGGGCGCTGCAGGCCGGCCGGGTGCGGTTCGTGCAGCACGACTTCTTCGACGAGAACCCGATCAAGGGGGCGGACGTGTACTGGCTGCGGTACATCATCCACGACTGGTCGGATGACTACTGCGTGCGGATCCTGCAGGCCATCAAGGCGGCCATGGGCCCGCGCAGCCGGATCCTGATCTGCGACCAGGTGATGAATACGACGGGAGGGTGCGCCGAGCTCGCGTCCGCCCCGGCCCCGCTGCCAGCCAACTACGGCTACTTCACCCGCTACTCGCACACGCGCGACCTGACCGTCATGTCGCTCATCAACGGCATCGAGCGCAAGCCGACCGAGTTCCGCGATCTGGTCGAGAGATCGGGCCTGCATCTGAACAGGTTCTGGGAGTGCCGCAGCCAGGTCGGCCTGGTCGAGGTTGTGCTTCCGGATTCGGAGCTGAGGCTGTCATGAGGGTAGCAGTTAGATATGCCCACCTGTTAGTGCAATTTGACACGGTACCAACCTCACTAAGATGCGATGATCCGGGCATGGGAAAATTGAAACGAGGAAAGACGAGGGGAAGAGGACTGGGCGAGGGCCAAGCGATGCTAAAGACCGGGCCGACACCACACCCGACTTGGCTGCCAGGAGCGGCGGGATCTACTCGTGCTACTGAAGCAGAGAGCTCTTAAAATCAATGGGTAACTATCTCATTACTGGCCCCAGTTTGGATTTCAACGTTATCATTGACTGCCTACTCCGTATATATGTCGAGCCAGACAAGTGAATTAACTGCAGCTACAAAGACATGGAAAGCCACCTGGGAAAGAGCAGGAAAGGCAGTATTCAGCTGGTGTATCACGCGAGCCAACTCGAGATGACCGTTGCTTTAGATAATACGGCAGCTAATAATATGCATCTATTGTCGCCACTGTTCCTTGGTCTCACTGCAAGACAAACCTCACTCCCTCCACCGTATCGGCGCGGAAGGTATCACCCGTAGCAATCTCGGGGTAGATCCAGAAGAAGTGCGGCAGCCCCTCATAGTTCCGAAGACGGCAGGGGACGCCGAGACGGTCGAGGGCACGCTTGATGACGGTGCCGTCGTCGCGAAGCGGGTCAGCGCCGCAGGTAGAGATGAATGTCCGCGGCAGGTTGTCCGGCCCAGTGGCGGTGCGGAGCAGCGGGTGCAGGGCGGGGAAGACGTCGGGGTCGTCGCGGCGGGCGTCGCACCCATTCAGGCCGTTAAACACGTACATGGCGGCCCGATTGATCAGCGGGCCCTCCGCGTTCTCCTCGTAGGCCGTATAGTCGGGCCGGAACTCGTCCATCACGTGCTCCGGGTGCATCGTGATGGGCGCCAGCGCTACGATCCCGGCCACGTTCCCCCGCCCGCCGCGCTCGATGTGCTTGAGCGCCACGCTCAGTGCCAGCCCACCGCCCACCGAGGCGCCGATTACGAACAGCTTGGCTGGGTCGCCGTTGAGGGAGCCAATGTTATCGCGGGTCTGAGCCGTATTTATCAGCTTTTACTCCTACTTTTTTTTTCTCCTTCTGGCGGAAGAAACAAGCGGGTTCACTAACCCAAAGGAAGGCAGCGTAGACATCATCAACTTGTGCGGGGACGAGGTGCTCTGGGGCGAGCCGGAAGTCCACCGAGACGATGATGCATGGCGTGTTTTGCGCAATGTAACGGCAGTTGTCTGCAGATTGCCCATATTGCCAGATTAGTAAACGGGGTAACCAATTCTGGCAAGGCAGGTTCACTTACAATCTTCAAACGAGGCTGTGACGCTCCCGGCCACGAATCCTCCGCCATGGGCACTAATTTATGGTTAGTAAGGCTCTCCCCACCGTGCCGAGCCGAGCCGCGGATGCGGGAACATGCATGCCATGTTGCGGGAGCGGGAGCGGGAGCTAATTTCCTTAGCTGCTTACTAGACTCCGACCGGCAACTTCCGGTCGCTTGCCTCGCGCGGGGTGTAGATGCGCACGGGGACCTGGTGGCCCTCGGCTGAGACCAGCTGGTCGCCTGTTACAACAACCTTTTAAGTCAACAACCAACGAACAGAAATCACTTTCAATCCTCTTCTTTTCTTTTCCTGTCATTTTTGCAGCAAGGAGGACAGGGAAAAAAAGCGGGAGGCACATACGAACTGTTAACGAGGGATCGCTCGGCGGCAGCTGCTCGCCGATCGTCTTGGCGAGCCCGTTGTATCCCGTCCGGATCTCTTCAGCGGTGCCGGTGATGACGGGCCGGAACCCCAGCTTGCGCTCATACGCGAGCCACTCCTCAGACAAATACATGGCAATCGGTTAGGATAAGCAAGAGAGGATTAGGCTTACTGATAAGGCACTATGCACTCCGATTGGGCTCAATGGGCTCAATGACGCAAATGAACGCAGCCGTGAAGCCCATCCACCGTCTCAATTACACTGTTCCAGCTGCGGTGGGCTTCTACTTAGATCCCAATTTGTAATGGGCCTCTGCCTCCGTAGCTTGGCGTCTGGTTAAGACCGACACAGAGAGGCAAAACGTTTCTCCTGGGCGTTGGCGCCTCTTGGGCAACCCCCAACGCGGTCACGCGGACCGGAGTAAACGTCCCCGAGTTAGCGGACCGGAGTACAGACCCACAATCACGCTGTGCTCCCTGTACGTGCGGTCAGTCCGTTGGGGCAAGCCTTATGTCACACACAGTATTCGTTTCTTTTTTTTTTTTTTTTGGGGGGGGGGGGGGGTCGTTCCGGAACATTTGCGGCATCATTCTTGTGTACTTTACATTGTTGTTGGTATATGGTATACCGTACAACAAGCAATGCAATGGGAACTGGGAAAGATACGACGTTACACCCTCCGTACATGTACATAACCCGGCTTAATGCCCCATAATGTCAGCTCATTCCTTGGCTGATGAGGCTCTGTGAGCCCGTGACAAAGATAATCCAGCATGAACCCCCACGGCTCACTTGGAGAGAGGGAATTGGGGACGGGACGGGATCTTCGTGCCAACCAAGGGCCTCCAACGAGCCACTCACACACACGCACGCTCCCATCAAGGTTCCTGGACCTTGCCCACTCCCGTGTCAGCCGTCGAGTCATTCGCCCAGTACTTCCCCGTCGTGTGCCCGATGTCGCCAAAGGCGAGGTGCAGCGGGATGCGGGCGCCCTCCTCGGGGGTCTTGGACGGGGTGCCGGCCTGGGCGCCGAGGTCGGTGGCGACCCAGCCGGGGCAGCAGGAGTTGATGAGGAGTCCCGGATGCTGGCGGGCGAGGAGGCGGGTGGCAGCGTTGAGCGCCGCCTTGCTGACCGCGTACGCCATGGGGGGCCAGCCGGCCTTGACCTCGTCGCCGCGCCCCGCCGCTGCGTCGTACTCGCGCACCAGATCGTCCAGCTTCTCCAGCGTCAGGTCCCGCGCCAGGAACGCCGGCCGCAGGTGCGGCGCCAGCCACCGCAGCCGGCCGGCCTGCGACGACACGTTCACGATCCGGCCCCCCGGGTTGCGCAGGATGGGCAGGAAGGCCTGGCACATGTGGAGCGTGCCCTTGTAATTGGTCTCGAGAGTGTCGGCGCGCTCGGTGTCGCTGATGCCCTCGCGGTAGTAGTACACGCCCGCGTTGTTGATCAGCACGTCAACGGCTTCGTGCTCCTTGGCGACGCGCGCCGCCAGCGCCTCGATCGACTCCGGGTCGCGCAGCGAGAGCGGCACCGAGATGATCTTGACGTGCGGCTTCTGGTGCTTGGCGATGCCGTCCGGTAGCGTGCCCGCACGTGTGGTGGCATAGACGACGAGCGGCCCGTGGGCGCCCGAGGCCAGGTTGCGGAGGATGGCGTGGCCGATGCCTCGGTTCTGGGATCGCCGTTTGCATTAGCTATTGATTGCCGCTCCTTTCTTTCTTGTTGCCTTTTCTCCTCTTTCAGTCCTTCTCATTGGTTTTGGCTCAGATTACGGATTACAGGCTCCATTTCCACTCAGTTCAGATAAGCAGTAAAATACAATAGACCAACAGTAAGCAATGAAATGTACGGATAATAAGGTACGCACCACGCCTGTCACCACGGCCACCCGTGTCTGTTGCACCGCCATGTCTGTTGGTCTTTCTGGGACCTGATGGTGGATGATCGGTCTGTGTGTCTTGTAACAAGTATCAGCCCGTGTAAAAGATGGAGATACACGCCTGCTCTGCGATGAAAACACAAAGAAATGCAGGCCGGAAGATAACTGCTTTAAACAACGTGCCCTCATCTGGAAGTACCTTCCATATGCTGGACAATCGGTCTTGGTATTTATCCCTATTTTCGCACCATGTGCTTGTTGGTCTGGAGCCGCACTGGCTACATTGGTTGGGCCCTGTTGGCCCTGTTGGCTTCTGCTTGGTCCGCTTGGCACCCCCAAAGCCCCCCGTGGCCCAGCCAGTGATTAAAAATCGACACGCGGGAAAATCCTTCTCCCGCAACTGGATGATTAAGTCATCCTGTCTTAGTTGTGTGGGTTGTGTTTGGTCCCCTGCAGCAGCGATCTCAAATTGCAGCACATGCACGAAGTACCGAGAGTACTAATACAGAGGACCTCGCCAGAATGCGCTGCGATTCCCGCCCGTGTAAGAGGAACTGCCAACTTTCCACGCCTTCTCGCTTTCGCGTCGAGCTCTGATCTTTCTAGCTTATGTCTGTTTTTAGACTTTTAGAGTGTTTTAGAGTTTCTCCAAACCCCACCGCCATAATGGAGTCGAGCGGCAACGGCACCTCCACCGATCGACTCGAGTGTGAGAAGGCCCAGAATCTCCATGAGCCGAATGTCGAGAAGCCGGAAGAAGAGACGAGGGCCATGACCGGCTTCAAGGTGCGTGCAACCCTCCCAATCCTGCAATGGAGCCCTGCGGGACATGCCTAAAGCCATTGAGAAAATCCTGACGGTTATGTTCTTTCTATCTCTTATTAGTGGTTTGCTTTCGTCGTCAGTACGCTGACCGCCATCTTCGTCTACGCGCTTGACAACACCGTCGTTGCCAACATCATCCCGGTACGCCAGCCCCACAAAACTCGATTTCTTGACTTCCACGCCCCAGCGAGCAAAAGGGAACAAGGATGGACCTTGAGTAGCAACTGACCGATCCGTCGACAAACTACAGGTCATCGTCAATGACCTCAATGGCATCGACAAGCTCCCATGGCTGTCTGTCGGGTACGTAACCGCCCGTCAGATCTGAATACGTAAATTTTTTTTGGGCACCGTTCGCTGACGGATGGCTGCCTCCAAAATGCAGGTTCATGATCGGCGGTCTGGCCGTCATCCTCCCCGTCGGCAAGCTCTACGGCATCTACAACCCCAAATGGGTCTACATCGTCTCCTTCGTCATCTTCCTGGCCGCATCCGCCCTATGCGGTGCTGCCCCAACCATGGAAGCCGAAATTGTGGGCCGTGTCCTTGCCGGCGCCGGTGGCAACGGCATCTACTTTGGCCTATTGGCCCTCCTGTCCATGCACACCACCGCCAAGGAGCGTCCGCAGTACCTCAGCTACACGTATGTTGGACCGCACTCTCATCCCACCCCCACCACCCGAATCGACTGTTGGATGCTGATCGATGTTTTAATCAAACCCAACAGCGGTCTCGTCTGGGGTCTCGGCACCGTCCTCGGCCCGGTTGTCGGCGGTGGCTTTGCCCTGTGGGACTGGCGCTGGGGGTTCTACATCAACCTGCTGTTCGGAGCGATTCTCCTGCCCGCCTACCTTTGGGCGATCCCCTCCACAGCCGCCCTGCCCGACAAGACACAGATGCAGAAGATCGCCATGCTTGACTGGCCCGGCATCATCCTCAGCGTCGGTGCCATGGTGACGCTCGTCATCGCCATCAACTTTGGCGGCGTCGATTGGGCCTGGAACAGCGGCTCAAGCATTGCCCTCTTTGTCGTGTCGGGCGTGCTCTGGATCGCCTTTGGTGCCCAGCAGTCCCTATGCTTCTTGACCACCAAGGAGAAGCGCCTCTTCCCCGTGCATCTGCTTCGCCAGAAGATGCCCGTGCTTCTGTTCATCGCCTGCGCTGCCGTGGCCTGCGTCGCGTACACTTCGGTGTACTACATTCCGCTGTACTTCCAGTTCACCCGCGGTGACTCGGCCATCTACACGGCTGTCCGCCTGTTGCCGTACATCTGTGTCCTCATCACCGCCATGCCTCTGAGCGGTTGGTACCTGTCCCGATACGGTTGGTACAAGCCGCTCTACATCGGCGGTAGCGCAGTCGCCCTCGTCACCTCTGCGCTTATGGGTAAGTCACCGTCCTGCAGTCTCGGATCCGAGACCATGTCTGCCAAACACACGTACTGACATTGTCCGCAGCTCACTACGTCGAGCGTGAGACCGCCGTTGGCATCTTCTATGTCATTGAGCTCTTCCTGGGTGGCAGCACTGGCGCGTACACGCAGTCTTCCTTTGCTGTCGTTCAGTCCGTCCTCCCTGCCGAGGAAGCTGGCAACGGTCTTGCTCTGATGTTGATTGGTAAGGTCCCTCGTCTTTGCTGCTCGCCCAGGTCTCTTCTTGCTGTACTATTTTACTGACAGATCCATCCACAGCCCAACTGGGAGGCATGACCCTAGGTCTCTCCATCAGCGGCGCCGTCTTTGTCAACACGGCCGTCGACAACCTACAAGCCACCTTGGGTCTTCCGCGCGATCAGATTTCCCAGCTCGTCGCTGGCGCCTCGAACCACGTGCTCGAGACCCTGTCGCAGGAAAAGATCACTCAGACCCTGGACATCATTGTTTCGTCGTGGCAGAAGACGTTTATCGTCATCTATGTCGGCGCCGCAGCCAGTCTCGTGACTGCCATCTTTTTCAAGAATGGGAAAGCCAACGTTGTGGCGGCGGGTGGTCTATAGACGATTTTTGGGATGTGGCTTTTCAAGGGTCGTTCCCGCGAGTTGGTCTCTTATTGCCAGGCCCCAGCACCAAACAAGGAAACGAAAAGAAGCAAGGAAACGAAAGAAAACACAAGGTGGATCCATACGGCAACATAGCATGGTATACATAGCTAGACTACCTAACCGTTTGTCATGATGTCGTCCTGTCGTGCTGAGGCAATCCTTGCCTCGGTAGCTTCCATCTAGACATAATAATAATTAGTACGTACTTGGGCGTCTCGGCTGCATCCGTCACATAACTCGAACTGATCATTCCCCCTTCCGATCCTTCCACGAGATAATGAATGCCATACGGTTGGGCGTGTGAAACATGAGACGACACGCCGAGCTGGCTTTTCATGTGCTCCGTTGTCAAACAGGGTCATCAATCACATGAACTACGACCGGATCCAAAGTCGTGCAAAAGTGTTAATCAATGACACCCTTGCATGCATGCATGAATTGACGAACCAGGTCCGCATCCGTCGACCAGAATGCCCTCCGCCCGATAGATCCCCTTCCCAACAAAAAACAGCGGTTGTATCCAACCCATCCCTACCCGGCTTTCACAAGAGTCACCTTTTTTCCAAACCGAACGAAATTTTGCCTACGCATCGCCGTCATCTATGGGAAACAGCTCGTGATACTTGACAGTGTCGGCGGGCGTGCTGAACCAGGGCATCTTGCGCTTGCAGAAGAACTCGGTGCGCGGGGTCCAGTCGGTGGCGAGCGGATCGAACTCGAGTGCGCCCACGGGAACGATCCAGTTGCCCGGGAACAGCTTCTTGTTCTCCGAGATCATCGTGCTGCCGCATGTCCCGCAGAAGCCCCGGTGGATTGTCCCGCCCGAGTCCGGGCTCTTGTCCTCGAAGATGGTCATGTTGGAGGCGGGCGTGAGGAACTTGAGCTCCTGTTGTTTGTGGTTTTGTCAGACATGGTGACGGAAAAGGGGAGGTGGGGGGCGGAATAGATCGATCGATCACTTACCTCCTGCTTGCACCAGGTGTTTGCCATTCCGACGCTGCCTGTGATCTTGCGGCAGCTGTTGCAGAAGCAGAGGCAGTTGTTCTCGTTGTTTAGCGCCATCTCAAACCGGATCTTGCCGCACAGGCACGAACCCGAGACGATGTTCTTGCCGTCAGACCCCATGTTGCCGGTGTGTGTTTGTCGACCCCTGGGGTTGCTGCGCATTCGAATTTTGGGAGGTTTTGATTCGAAGGACAGAAAGACGAGAAAACGAAGCGTAAAGGTGTCAGACGGGCGGCTGCCGCGACCGAGGCTCTGAGAGACTGAGAGTGAGACCGGGTCTGATAATTTACCAAAGTCGCACGCCGACGATGTCCAGCGACAGTGTCGGAAACACATGTCGTCCAGTACGGTATCCTCGGTAGTCACTAGTGTACTCGGGTCTGCGACGCCGCGTCGCGGCGTGGCGCCACTGGCGCGGGGACGGGACCAGTGTGCAGCGACGGGGGTCCGCTATAACCGATCCGGAACCGGCCCCGGCCCCAGTGCGACTCCACCCCCGCGGCCCGGCCCACCAACCTCCCTGCATATTAGAGGCTCCAACGGTACGGAGGACAATGAGGAAAGTGCAGAATCATCAACTCAAGCAATAGCGGCAGCAGCAATAGCACGTCAGCAAAGACACTCAAAACAACTCGCCCTTCCTCCCTATCATCTTCTCTTTTCTCAGGGTTCTCTGCAACGAAACCATGGGTGTTCCCAACGGACCCAACCCGGCCAGCCTCTATGGCAACTTCCCGGACCGCAAGTACGTCTACGACGTCTTCCATCTCTTCTACTTCCCTCCCGAGGGCACTGCCAAGTTTTTCGACTACGTCGACGACAATGTCGACTGGCAGGTGACGGGCCAGAGCCGCTTCAGCGGACACTGGTACACCAAGAAGGACTACTACGACGCGACCTGGTGAGTCTCGCTCAAATTTCCCCCGTTTCTACTTTGGCGCTCCCTGCTAAACGCATTGCACACTGGCGCACAGGGGCAAGATCAACCTCCTCCTCGCAGACCCCGGCTACAAGCTCGAGACGGGCGAGATCATTGTCGACCCGACGACCGGCTGGAGCGTGGTGGAGATGAAGACGGTCGACGTCAAGACCAAGGGGGGCGTGACCTACAACCAGCACTACTCGTGGCACTGCCGCTGGGACAAGAACGGCAAGATCGTGGAGGCCAAGGCTTTTTTGGATCTTGACCACCTCGAGAAGGTCTTTGGCGGCGAGCAGTCCCGCCAGGGTCTGGCTTGAGGTGGTTGCGGAGGAGTAGAGTCGGTACCTTGCGGATTGTATTCTTGATGAGAAGGTGCGTGCTAGTGGAGTCTTGAAATCAAAGTTGGAGCGACCTGCGTGCCATGATTAATCCTTCGGGTGCCCAACGATATAACGTATGTGTCCGTGGTGTATGAGAAGTTGTTTAATTATCATTGCAGCCCCCCTCCAGCAGCTTCCGACTTAGTTGTTTACCTTCGTATTGAAGACATGGCCGAATCGCTTTGCTTAGCATCATCGTGGCCCTGCACCACCCCGGGAACATCGTCCCATGGTGGATGCGAGCCATGAACACGATGCCTGAACAATCTACATATTATCATTCGTGTCCGCCTTGGAGACTATAAGTACGGATCCGGATAAGTTAACGTTAGCGTAATTACTCTTGGCATCAAAACGGATCCTGCCAAGTCCAGAAGGGGTTCCTCACATACTCTGCAGAGCCCACACGTGCACGAGACTCCTGCCCGTCGTTCATCGGCGCGTCCCGACAGGCTGTCCTGATGGTCCGGCGGAGTCTGGCCAGGCAGTGCGAGGCAAGCCAGGGTACCTGCACGGGCTAGTAGCGAGCCTTACTCGACACATCAGGTGGGAGCTTCGAGCTAGGATAATGCGACTGTTTCCAACCTGATTGGCCAATGGGATGGCAGTGCCTGGGCAGGTGGGTATGCCGTGGAACTGTGCGAGGAACTCGGCATGCAGACAGCGTCGCAGTCGTGCCGCTATCTCCGGCTCCCATTGGACCTGCCCGGCTTCTTCTCCAGTCCATCCCGGCTGCTCAGCTCTCACGGCTTCCTAATCAGATGCCGGGCCCAAATCTGCAGCACCGATAGGGGCGCTCCGCGTGAAGTGAAGCAAGGCACGAGGACACTTCCCATGCCAGACCCTAATATATAATAATGACTTGATAGGCTATAGTCATTGTCTCTCGGAGAACCAGCTTCTTTATCTGGTATCCATGCCGTCTGAACTCCCGCCCGTTCTCCCCGCCTTCAATCCCTTGCCCTAAGGCGTCCCCCGAAATGGCGAAAATGAACCTGCTTACTCTGGCGGTGGTTGCCAGCAGTGTCGGCGGAGCCCTCGCCGGCTGCAGCTCCAACAAGTGCCGCGGGGCGAAGGCGGACCTCTCGTGCTCGGCAGCCGCGCAGTCGGGCCTGGTCGATTCGTGCTGCGTCTAGACCTTCGGCGGTCTCGTCGTCTCGACCCAGTTCTGGGACACCTACACCGGGCTCGAGTCCAAGGGCCAGCTGCTGCCCAAGGACTCATTCACCCTGCACGGTCTGTGGCCCGACTTCTGCAACGGCTCGTGGACGCAGTACTTAGGGTTGGGGTGCAATACTACTATTAGTATGTGATGTGGACTACGATGTCACGGAGAGATAATCCGGAAATCAAAGGCAAACTTCACGGCATCGTGCCAAGTCACTTGGCTCCCTGCAGGTTCGGACGACGTTGGACTACAGGTTGGCATCTTTTCGATGTGATATGGCAGTTCGCTGATGTAAATCCACTCATTTTAAGTGCATATAAGGGATTCCGGAAGGATCAACCCCACCGGAGAAGCTTATTACGAGCACCCCTGTAGAAGCCATCGTATTGAATCGAAAGGCTGTACAGGGTCCCATCGAATCCCATAGAATCTCAGCCAGGGGTCGTGCGGACTTGACTTGCCCTGGCTCGGGTGCAGCATCGAATCCTACTGCCCCACCTGCACGAAGAGAGCGCGACGCAGAAGCATGACGATATGCGGGAGAAGAGGGACAAACAACATCGCCGCGGCCGCCGGGAAGATGTCAGCGATGGACGGCTGGTCCAGTCTGGGCAGCCCGTGTAGGGAGGTGTATCACAGAGGAGAGCACTTAGGTTCACCAGGCGACCAGAGCGGCCTATCTGAGCAGGATTTATCCTTTTGTTCTGCTTTTCCCTGTATATAGCGTAACAGGTGTCGTAATTAATGGCTAATTAATCGTCAAGACGGTTATGAGGATGGCGGGCATAATATGTATTACCCGAAGAGGAAAATAAAATAAAATAAAAACAAAAAAGGAGCAAACAGCCGCCCACACGCTCATTCTAACGCTGATCATGCTCTATTTGCAGTTTCCCCTTCCCCCTCAATGTCCGTTGCACAGTAAGCAGCTGGCCCAGCGTGTCTCTATCGCAGTGCTCGACGACGAGCGAGACCCTGCCGACGAGCGCGTCGTCCTGCTGCACGCTCATCATCTCGTCCTGCACGCTTCCCTCACCATGCGGCGGGATGGCGCCGAGCCACTCGGACTGCGACGGCAGCGCCTGTGCCGTGCCATCCGCCGCCACCACCGCCCCGTTGTCGGCGGCCTGCAGGCTCGACGCGGACCCGGCCGGGCTCTCAAAGAGGCCGGTCGAGCGGAGCCAGGAAAATGAGGCCGCGCCGGTGCCGCCAAACGCCGGCCCGACGGCTGCGCCCACGCTGTGCAGGCTACCGTCTGTTGTTGGTGGCGCTGGCGACGTCGGCAGGCTGGATGGTGTCCAGTCTATGTGGTGGCTTAGCCATTCTGGGTCGTGGCTTGTGTCCTCCACGGGGAGCCAAGCGCCATCGCCGTCGGAGCTCCCTGGCGGGTGGTTGATCCCGTCGACCGGGAGGAGGCTGGAGGTGTCGGGTGCCGTGGTGGCAACCACGATGGCCGAGTCAGAGCTGGTGGACGTCGAGGCGAACCCGGTCGTGCTGTCGACGCTGGTGTTGCTTGCTGACTTGGACAGCCTTCGGGAAAGGGTGGAGTAGCTGTGGGTATGCATCCATTATTAGCGTCTGTTAGCAGCTGGATGATTGAGATCCCTGGGTAGCGTACCGGTTCTTCAGGTCGTTGGGTGATCGTGTTGGGAAATCTTGTTCTTGGATGAACTTCCACTCGCGGCCGTAGCTATGCACATCTTCTAGCAGCAGATCGTCCTGTAATTATTCCCCGAGAGGTCAGTCAGTCAGCCATCCCACATCCCCCCTTCGAGCCACAGCTTGGGACTTTTCGAGCAGCCTACCTCGTCCGGAGTCCAGTCTTCGTGCTCAAGCCGCGGATCAAGCCTGTGTTGCCAGCGTTTTGCACATTCTGGTATCGTCGCGAACAACGCTTGGTTAGCCGGGCGGGATCTTCCCCATGTCCGCTTTTCTTGGTGACATAAATGGGGGGAGCGTGCTGCCATACGATCGGAACTGCGTGAGCCCACCACGTTTGCCACCAACGTCCACCTATTTCCTGTGTCAGCACAACGTTGCATGCGGAAGATGCGAGCAAGTCCTTGAGGGGCCGCGGAACGAGATGTCTCTAATCTGACCTTTGGCCGTACTGCTTGACCGCATTGCGCAGCCGTGTGTCTTCTTCCTCGTCCCAGGCGCCCTTCTTAAGATTCCCGCACACTTTGTTTGTCCACCGCTTGCGGCAGTCTTTGTTGGTCCGCCCCGGCAGCTTGGCGGCGACCCGGGTCCAATCCTTGACCTGCCCGCTGCCGCTCCATACTGGCCGCGCTGTTAGTCGAGGGCCGTGGGCGTCGTCAATGGGCCGTAATTGGAAGACACTTACGCTGGTTTTGCACCTCATCGAGCAAGATCTTGTCCTCTGCTTCGGTCCACCGTTTAGGGATCCTTCTGTCGGGGCCGTTCATGGTGTCCGGGATGAGGGCGTGAGGTGGAATACCTGGTCAAAAATAATAAGCATCCCAATGCAAAAACGCTCCTTATCTGTAAAGGTCTGCAGGGCTGCTACTCCGTGGAGCACGGTCCTTTGTACATTACCTGCCTCTCTCATCCTCCAGCGAACAGCTGGATTCTGCCGACTGGACAAGATTCGCACCCTAGTGAGTAGAGCATAGAACTTGTTTCATGCAATGACAACCCTAAAATGCAACCGCCAAGACCGTGAAAACTCCGAAGCCTCGAACCGCATTGCTGCCTCAACAGACAGGGCTTCGAAGTTCAGCCCAGAAAACCCCTGGTAATCTTAGCGGGTCAGCCCGCGGAGCGCCTGCAGCCCAGCCAGCAGTCCATTCCTAGTACGGGCAGTGCTGTATCCGTACTATCGCACACTAGCGGAAGGTATTGCGAGCAGAACCCCTGCCAAGGAGACACTTGACTGCGAAGCAGTAACGTATAAAGATGGTTCTGACCTCGCCTGTACTTTAAGAAAAAACAGCGATGACTTTACCTTACTTTTGATACTCATGCTAGTGTTCAGAAGTGCCGACCAC